>CATQJA010000531.1:0-22429 GCA_958295435.1 Mesorhabditis spiculigera
TCGAGCGAAACTATCGATAAGATCGACGGATTTTCGATAAAAATTGGACATTTAATTTTTCAGTTTTTAGCTTTTTAGCGTTACCTAGATCCCAAATTTTTACTATACTGCTACTAAGAAACTTATATATTACGTTACTAGGGATATTTACAAGACTTTTTTTCATATATATACTTTATTCAGTAGTTGAATAAGAGTGGGGAGTGGGCGATGTAGGTGCCAATGGTTCAGAGGTTGTATAACATGCGGAAACAAACGGGGAGAGAAAAAAAGATCACAGAAATTGGGACAGGTCCATTTTTTCTAAAGTTACACGAAAGCTCTTTGCATTTCCCAATTGACCTTCTTTGAAGACCCTAGGCGGGAGCTTATTCCAGGTTTTGCAACTCTACGCGAGAAGAAAGAACGGGGAAACCTTGTTTACTATGGATTCTCTTCACTTGAAAAGCATGGGCATTCCTTACCGGGCGATTTAGTGCATTCCAAAAATTTGAACGGAAAGGTTTCTACAAAAAAGGCTTATAAAATGTAACTAAATCCGCTTCTGTTCTACGGTGCGCTAGAGTGGGAAGTGAAAAGAATTTTAGTCGATCTGGGTAACAGGGCATAGGCTCATTTGGGAACAATTTCTTATAGGCAAAGAAAGTAAATTTACGTTGGACACTTTCAAGTTCATTGATGTTGCGCTTTTGGTTGGGTTCCAAATCTCGGAAGCGTACTCCAAAATCGGCCTAACTAAAGTACTGAAAGCACGCCGGTACGTGATCGCATTTGGAATTTGAATTCTTTTGATAAGAAGGAAGGATATACGAGCGGCTTTTAATCGGATAGCGGCGATATGCGATTCAAAGTTAAATTTCTGATTGTAAGTGATCCCTAGGTCCTTAATCACATTTGTACTTGGTATCCGGGTATTGTCTACGTAGAGATCTTGGAAACGGGCTGGGGAAATGTTCGTTAGGATAAAAGTTTTGGAGGTTGAAAGTGACATTTGATTTTCAACACACCAGCTTTTGACCGCATTTATCTGCCTGGAGAGCTCTAAAAGCAGGATCAGCCAAGGTGGGCTATGGGTGGCACGCTGGAAAAAATTTTTAAGTCATCAGCAAAAATTAGGCTACTGTTCGTTAGAAGGGAAGGAAGATCGTCTGTCATACATGAGAAAAAGTAGCGGGCCTAATACGCTACCTAAAAGCACTCCTGAGGGTTGTGGGTGGGCGTTCGACTTTGATCACCCCAGTTTTCACATAGAAAGATCGATTTGTCAAACAAGCCTCAATCCAAGTAATCAATATCTGCGGGAAAGTATAAGGAGAAAGCTTAGTGATTAAAGTGCGTGCAGTTAGATCCCTGGACCAAAAGCTGGCACGAGATCAAAATTAAATCGCGATAGGGTCCTCGTCGGCGTCGCATTTTTCTCAGAGATTTTGTGAAACATTTGCAAAAGCTGCGTCGTCGTGGAATGAAACTTCTAAAGCCGAATTGGGCTGGCGAAAAGAAATTATTTAGGTCAAGACGCGCCACGATTTCGTTTTAAAGCTACTTCCATTAGTTTGCAAATGGAGGAGGTCAGGGCAACGGGGCGGTAGTTTCCGGGACAGTTGATCAGACAAATTGGGGCCGGTCAATTTGGAGAGGTACGCGCGGTTTTTGAATTTTTCCGCCTAGCTCGAGTTTTTAAAGTTTTTATTATTCATAAAAGTAAAAAATAAATTTCGCTTTTTCGAGCGAAACTATCGATAAGATCGACGGATTTTCGATAAAAATTGGACATTTAATTTTTCAGTTTTTAGCTTTTTTAGCGTTACCTAGATCCCAAATTTTACTATACTGCTACTAAGAAACTTATATATTACGTTACTAGGGATATTTACAAGACTTATAAATAAAAGATGTAGGATCCACCCGGAAATACTCAGTACCCAATGCGCAATTCCAATGAACACCAGTCCGTTTATAGGTGTGGGAAGGACGGTGGAATAACAATGTGGCCGTGGCGGTGAAGCGACTGCGATCCGGCGCCGCCGACCCGTCCGACTTTTTGGCCGAGGCGCAGATTATGAAGAAGCTCAAGTAAGCAGCAATAGAATTTTTATTGTTATTTTTAGACATCCTCGTCTACTGCAGTTGTACGCCGTCTGCACCAGGGAGCAGCCCATATTGATTGTCACCGAGCTGATGAGCGAGAACTTGCTCCACTATTTACAGGTATCTGGCAGCGATGATTTGGGAAATTTCTCGAAAGTTTTAGTTAGATAGTTAAATTTCTGCTTCTAGGGCCGAGGTCGTCCGAGCCCCGCCGAGGCACAGCTCCGCCAACAAATTCGCCAGCTCGTCGATATGGCCGCACAGGTTCGTTGTAGCTGGCGAGGGAGCGGATAGGGGGTGGGAGAGAGAGGGAGAGAAAGAGGGAGAGAGAGAAAGAGGGAAAGAGAGAGAGAGAGAGAGCGAGAGAGAGAGAGAGAGAGAGAGAGAGAGAGAGAGAGAGAAGAGATAGAGAGTCATGGTAACCGGTTACGCGCGCTAACTGGTCGTCCGTGCATGGTTGTTTTGCGGATGCAAGATCCTATCTGCAGTGCCAACTGCCGGCGGTTTACAGTTTGGCAGGGTGACGGAGCGGATTCGGTACTGGACTGTTAGCAGGGGGGAGGTATATTATGTATTTTATAGGGGTTTGAGAAGTTCTTGACTCCTAGAAACTTGCAAAAATCTCCAAAAAGTGACTGAAAATTCAAAAATTTTGCCGATTTTTTGCCATTCTTCATATATTTTTGACCTACAGTCAAAAATATTCGAAAATTGTATATCCTACTATATATAAAAAAATAGTGTTTGTGTGTGTGTGTGTGTGTGCATTTGCATGCAACTTCCGTCAGGGTGTCCAGCGGATATCTCAAAGGGGGAAGGGTATTAGGCTACGTATGATACGTCATTAGGTGCGTAATGGTCCCGAGATGACTGCACGCTTATCAAATTTTGCAAATAGGGCTATTTTCGACATTAAAAATCAATTTTTGTTAAAAATCGGGCAGCCTCTTTGTTAGAATTAATTAGCATAGGCCGGAAGTGGCGGCAGTCTATATAACGTCGGGGAGGGTGCATTTTTCATTATTTCTCATAGAAATTCGGCCGAGTTATGCAATGTGCAGGATATCATGGGCTCACAAGTCAGACGGGGCCAGGGTTGAAAAGTCGCGAAGCGGCTTTTCAACCCTGGTTTTTACTAGCTTTATATAAACACAAAAATTGTCTAGAGTACTTTAAAAATGGTCGATATTTTTTATAGGGCCGTACAGCTGGGAAAGATTCTCGTTTTTCTCCCCGGCTAACCCCACCAACCCCCCGTTAGCAGTCCAGTACCGGGATGCAGGACATTAGCGCTTGGGTTTTGATAAAAACACCAGCGCCACCCAGGCGTCACGCGTGTCATTTGTATTGTAGCGGAAATTGCGTACCATGGCCCAAATTCTGTTTTCCAGGTTGCATCCGGGATGGGCTACCTCGAGTCGAAGAACTTTATCCACCGCGACCTGGCGGCCCGAAATATCCTCGTCTCGCACGCGAACGCCGTCAAGATTGCCGATTTCGGGCTGGCGAGGCTGTTGCTGAAGGAGGCCGAGTACGAAGCACACCCCGGCGCACGGTTCCCAATTAAGGTACTGCTGGACACCGTTTGTATTAGCCCGACCCTCGCATTTTTAGTGGACAGCCCCCGAGGCCGCCAACTTCAACAAGTTCACCACCAAGTCGGACGTATGGAGCTTCGGCATTCTTCTCACCGAGATGGTGACGTTTGGACGGATACCGTACCCAGGTATTCCCTATTTTATGCCTGATTTAATATTTACTACTCTAGGGATGACGAATGCGGAAGTGTTGCAACAAGTCGAGCAGGGCTACCGCATGCAGTGTCCGCCGAATTGCCCGCCCCCGCTCTACGATATTATGCTTCAGGTGAGGGGGCGGTGACAGAGACTTTTTGCGCCCTTTACTCTCTACCTTTTACGGTTCTTTGGCATTATCGGGGGAACAGCGTTTTTCTTAGAATCCAATTTTTACAATAGAAACAATTAAAACTTTACAAATTTTGATTAAAAATACAAAAAATATATGTATTTATGTTTTTCTAGTTGAAATAGGGTTATATTTAATTATAGAAACTTTTGAAACGCTTCCTATTAAATTCGAGACGTTCTATTCCATTCTATTTCTATTCTATTCTAGTTCTAAACGTATACAAAAATTTTTGCCTCCCCGCCCCGATAATGCGAAAGAGCCCCTCATTTTTAGTGCTGGCGTGCCGATCCGGGAGCTGGCCGACTTGTTCGAGACGCTGGAATGGCGACTGGAGGAGCTGTTCTCCTTTCGATGGCTCCGAATATAAAGAAGCGGCCCTTTCCTATTGACACCTCGGTAATTGTCATTGCTAAGCGCCTCATCCCCCCGCCCCAACACTCAACTAAATATTGTTTTTCTCTCCTCGCCCCCATGCGTTTTGTACTTGAGACCAAAAATTCCGTCGTTATTTACGCTTGTGATATTTATCGCTGACTTTTCCACCTCTTCGCACGGCGATTTTTGTGAACTGAGATTGCTGCTATCGACATATCATTTCGAGTGATAAATGTTTTTGAACAAGTGAGAAACGGCTTGCAGTTCCAAGCGTTGGATCACGACGACTATTTACGGCAAATGGTGCGGTCCTAGGCATCCCGGTTGCGTTCCGGCTTCTGGCCGTAAATTGCCGTAAAGCGCTCGATTTCATTAGCCGAGTACTTTGGGCGTTTTGGCAGTTGGTAGCTCATTGTTCCCTTCACATCGGAGGCACACTTGCATTGCCTAAAAGATTCCATAGTTTCGCTTCATTATTCTCCGGCTCATAGCTTTATATTATACAGGTGGAAATGCCGCTTACTTCTCGGTCAGCGCGCGACATCACCCAGTAGGACTTCAACCCGCTGTGTCGCGGAATAGCCGTGCAGATGATCAACTTCGTGAGACAGGCCAAAGTTGAGGAGAATTTGCGACGGCGTGCTCCAGGACAGAAGACGGCACGAAATCTGGGAATTCAATAAACGAGATACAAAAACCTAACATTTATGAAAAATATTACATGAATTTTCGACAAAATACCGAGATGATATATTGTAATGTTTGCTAGCTAAAATCGGACAAATCATACCACGTTCACGGAGGTGAAGGCCCATTTGAGATCTTCCCCAGCAGCGGCGGGCGCTACCGAATTCTTTTCCTAAATACCAAATTTGTTTCAGACGGACGGCGCCACTCACCATGTAGAAGATCTGCCCCGTAGATTCAGCCGCCACCGCGTGAACCATCGGCCTCGATCATCGTAACTCGGTCGTTAAACAGCGAGGTATTGGGCTGGGCCTGGAAAACCAATGAAATAAAACAAAGCCATAATCGGCCTGGCTTGCCGCCCACAACACACCTTGTTACCCTTGTTGCATGTTTGGTTCAGCGAAACAGGCAGCAAAGAGGACTTGCGTCGCGGTCTTGAGGTAGAGAGAAGAGTCCTAAATAAAGAAAGTGGCTCAAACATTTAGGCATTGGACTGTTAGCGGAGGGAAACCAACTTTTCCCCAGCTATCCTTATCCGCTGGGGGGACCTTTTTTCTGTTTTTTTCGGGCACTTTTTTTCTGTTGGCCCTGGTGATTGTAGTAACCAAATATAAAGTGTTTTCACATTGTTTTTAGCAAAATTTAAGCCTATTTTAATAGGAAAAACTTTTTTAAAAGTCAGAAAAACGCTTGAAAAAGTCAAAAATTTGTCATTTTGGGTCGAAAAATTGATTTTTCGACCTAAAATTAAGGGCCCTTTTAATTCAACCCCCAGGAGTACTCAAGAACCACCTCCCCCAGCTGACAGTCCAGTACCCAAATATTCAAACTTACAGGCAAAGATTTTTAACTCGAGTACTTCCACGCAATTGGTGCACCCAGCGGATCCATCAGCAAAACTCGGGTACCGGCCGCGTGCATGCCTGGCGACGACCTAAATTCGGCGTCAAACCAATCATTAAAACTATTACCGTTCCCGGCTTCAGAATGCGCCAAAAGTGCTTGTACATCTGCAATGATATTCTTTATTTTTAGGCGTATATCCCCACACTAATAGGCTGTGAAGCGAGCCGAAACAACTGCAATCCTGCCGCATCCTCTACCTTCGCGATCACACGATAGACCGCTTTTTTGATCTGCGTGCGGCGATCAACGGGAAGGTGCACTGAAATTCGATTAAGTTTCGCAGGAGCTGGTCTACGGTGTCGTTTTCGGAGCATCGCCGTGGATCGTATGGCTCGCCAGTAGCTCGCCCGTACACAGCATGACCTGCACCACAAGGCCCATCCACCGCGTGCCGACGATCTTTATCCACGCATTTGCCGTGTAGCTGCTGCAAGACACGAAACTCGGGCTATGGTAGATGATCTTACCGAGAACTTGTCGACGGCGTCAAACCTTGCGGCGTGTAAATCAGGACCTCGGCTCCTCCATCAGCAACCATTCCGTTTAACGCCGTCACGGGAAATAAAGGTCCTTCGGTTTGGTCTCAGACGTATGCAAGGTCTATGCAAATGTATGTCTATGCAAAAATATGCAAATATCAGCGCCCAAAACCCGCGTCGCGGGCCTTAGGCGCTGGATGGTCTCTTTTGCATGAAAATTTGACTCCGATGGCTCGGGTCCTGCGGACCCCCACGCCCGACCAAACTCGCGCGTGTGCAACTGGCAAGAATGAGGAAATTTGTATTTTTTCACGTTATGCAAATTGGCCCTCCTGAGTCCCCCAAAGTGAATAAAACCGGCTTTATCTTTGTAAACTTGCATTTCATCGGGATTCTGATACATCAACACACACAGTTACACGCCAAAATTATATAAGGTAGGATGTCAATTCTCACAATCCTACTATATATAAAAAATATGTATGTGTCTCTATGCCACTTTGCATCCAACCTCCGTCAGGCTGTCCGGAGGATACCTGGACAGGCGAGGAATTTCAAACTACGTATGATACGTCATTAGGTGTGTGTGATGGCTCTGGGATGACTTCACGCGTATCAAATTTAACAAAATCAGCTGTTTTAAACATTAAATTGCCGTTTTTATAAACTTTTCGGGCAGCCTCTTTGTTCCGAAAAAATTAGCATGCACCGGAAGTGACGTTAGTTTATATAAGCGAACAGCAGAACCTTTTTCATTTTTTTGTCATCAGAATTCGAGGGATTATGCAAAGTGAAGACCATCATGGGATCGAGATGGGGCCAGGGTTGAAAAGTCGCTTGCGACTTTTCAACCCTGGTCTCTGCTAAATCACTATCGCCTCAAATCGACCAAAAAGATCGCATCTATTTTCGACAAAATACCGACAGCCACTCTTGTAATGTTTGATAGGTAAAATAGATGAAAAACATTACATTCCTTTTCGACAAAATACCGACAGCCACTCTTGTAATGTTTGATAGGTAAAATAGATGAAAAACATTACATTCCTTTTCGACAAAATACCGACAGCCACTCTTGTAATGTTTGATAGGTAAAATAGATGAAAAACATTACATTTATTTTCGACAAAATACCGACAGCCACTCTTGTAATGTTTGATAGCTCAAATAGATGAAAAACATTACATTCCTTTTCGACAAAATACCGACAGCCACTCTTGTAATGTTTGATAGGTAAAATAGATGAAAAACATTACATTTATTTTCGACAAAATACCGACAGCCACTCTTGTAATGTTTGATAGGTAAAATAGATGAAAAACATTACATTCCTTTTCGACAAAATACCGACAGCCACTCTTGTAATGTTTGATAGGTAAAATAGATGAAAAACATTACATTCCTTTTCGACAAAATACCGACAGCCACTCTTGTAATGTTTGATAGGTAAAATAGATGAAAAACATTACATTTATTTTCGACAAAATACCGACAGCCACTCTTGTAATGTTTGATAGGTAAAATAGATGAAAAACATTACATTCCTTTTCGACAAAATACCGACAGCCACTCTTGTAATGTTTGATAGCTCAAATAGATGATAAACATTACATTTTATTTTCGACAAAATACCGACAGCCACTCTTGTAATGTTTGATAGGTAAAATAGATGAAAAACATTACATTTATTTTCGACAAAATACCGACAGCCACTCTTGTAATGTTTGATAGGTAAAATAGATGAAAAACATTACATTCCTTTTCGACAAAATACCGACAGCCACTCTTGTAATGTTTGATAGGTAAAATAGATGAAAAACATTACATTTATTTTCGACAAAATACCGACAGCCACTCTTGTAATGTTTGATAGGTAAAATAGATGAAAACATTACCTTTATTTTTCGACAAAATACCGACAGCCACTCTTGTAATGTTTGATAGGTAAAATAGATGAAAAACATTACATTCCTTTTCGACAAAATACCGACAGCCACTCTTGTAATGTTTGATAGGTAAAATAGATGAAAAACATTACATTCCTTTTCGACAAAATACCGACAGCCACTCTTGTAATGTTTGATAGCTCAAATAGATGAAAAACATTACATTCCTTTCGACAAAATACCGACAGCCACTCTTGTAATGTTTGATAGCTAAAATAGATGAAAAACATTACATTCCTTTTCGACAAAATACCGACAGCCACTCTTGTAATGTTTGATAGCTAAAATAGATGAAAAACATTACATTCCTTTCGACAAAATACCGACAGCCACTCTTGTAATGTTTGATAGGTAAAATAGATGAAAAACATTACATTCCTTTTCGACAAAATACCGACAGCCACTCTTGTAATGTTTGATAGGTAAAATAGATGAAAAACATTACATTCCTTTTTCGACAAAATACCGACAGCCACTCTTGTAATGTTTGATAAGCTAAAATAGATGAAAAACATTACATTCCTTTTCGACAAAATACCGACAGCCACTCTTGTAATGTTTGATAGCTAAAATAGATGAAAAACATTACATTCCTTTTCGACAAAATACCGACAGCCACTCTTGTAATGTTTGATAGCTAAAATAGATGAAAAACATTACATTCCTTTCGACAAAATACCGACAGCCACTCTTGTAATGTTTGATAGGTAAAATAGATGAAAAACATTACATTCCTTTTCGACAAAATACCGACAGCCACTCTTGTAATGTTTGATAGCTAAAATAGATGAAAAACATTACATTCCTTTCGACAAAAAATACCGACAGCCACTCTTATAATGTTTGATAGCTAAAATAGATGAAAAACATTACATTCCTTTTCGACAAAATACCGACAGCCACTCTTGCCAATGTTTGATAGCTAAAATAGATGAAAAACATTACATTTCCTTTTCGACAAAATACCGACAGCCACTCTTGCAATGTTTGATGGGTAAAATAGATGAAAAACATTACATTCCTTTTCGACAAAATACCGACAGCCACTCTTGTAATGTTTGATAGCTAAAATAGATGAAAACATTACATTCCTTTCGACAAAATACCGACAGCCACCTCTTGTAATGTTTGATAGCTAAAATAGATGAAAAACATTACATTCCTTTCGACAAAATACCGACAGCCACTCTTGTAATGTTTGATAGCTAAAATAGATGAAAAACATTACATTCCTTTTTCGACAAAATACCGACAGCCACTCTTGTAATGTTTGATAGCTAAAATAGATGAAAAACATTACATTCCTATTCGACAAAATACCGACAGCCACTCTTGTAATGTTTGATAGGTAAAATAGATGAAAAAACATCACATTCCGCTCCGACAAAATACCAACAGCCACTCTTGTAATGTTTGATAGCTAAAATAGATGAAAACATTACATTCCTTTCGACAAAATACCGACAGCCACTCTTGTAATGTTTGATAGCTAAAATAGATGAAAAACAGTACATTCTTTTCGACAAAATACCGACAGCCACTCTTGTAATGTTTGATAGCTAAAATAGATGAAAAACATTACATTCCTTTCGACAAAATACCGACAGCCACTCTTGTAATGTTTGATAGGTAAAATAGATGAAAAACATTACATTTCCTTTTCGACAAAATACCGACAGCCACTCTTGTAATGTTTGATAGCTAAAATAGATGAAAAACATTACATTCCTTTCGACAAAATACACCGACAGCCACTCTTGTAATGTTTGATAGCTAAAATAGATGAAAAAACATTACATTCCTTTCGACAAAAAATACCGACAGCCACTGCTTGTAATGTTTGATAGGTAAAATAGATGAAAAACATTACATTCCTTTTCGACAAAAATACCGACAGCCAACACTCTTGTAATGTTTGATAGCTAAAATAGATGAAAAACATTACATTCCTTTCGACAAAATACCGACAGCCACTCTTGTAATGTTTAATAGCTAAAATAGATGAAAAACTATTACATTCCTTTTCGACAAAATACCGACAGCCACTCTTGTAATGTTTGATAGCTCAAATAGATGAAAAACATTACATTTATTTTCGACAAAATACCGACAGCCACTCTTGTAATGTTTGATAGCTAGAGGAAATAGATGAAAAAACATTACATTCCTTTTCGACAAAATACCGACAGCCACTCTTGTAATGTTTGATAGCTCAAATAGATGAAAAACATTACATTCCTTTTCGACAAAATACCGACAGCCACTCTTGTAATGTTTGATAGCTCAAATAGATGAAAACATTACATTCCTTTTCGACAAAATACCGACAGCCACTCTTGTAATGTTTGATAGCTCAAATAGATGAAAAACATTACATTCCTTTTCGACAAAATACCGACAGCCACTCTTGTCAGAGTACCTGTAGATTCTGAAGCCGCTATTGAAATGTGCCGAAAACCGCGTTCAAAGTTGAAGTTGAAGGCTAACTGCTCGAGCTCCGGAAATGGTAACTAGACACCCAGTAAAAATTCAGAAAACTCTTATTCCGGCTAATTCGACATCGGAAATTCCGAATATCACAATGGCGCGCCTCGAAAACCTCACACAAAAAGTTAGTTTTTGACCGTGTTTTGGAGTGAAAAGTAAATCGTGATTTTCGCACTAGAAATCAATATTCTGGGCTTTCGGAGTAGCAAATTCGGAATCAGCATGTAATTTACATCTAGTAAGGTGTCAATTAAATATTTTCGAGCCAGTGGTTTTCAGGAAATCCGCCTAGAAGGTCCAAAAATGGGGGTGATGTAATTTTGTACGTAACTGGATGTTCCTGCGATTTTCGTGCGTGTATTAAAAAACCCCATCCCAAATTAGGCCCTGGCACAAATTTTCAGGCGGAGTGGCCGTGTGCTTTTCGAGATGAAATTTTGTGGCCCGCAACTTTAGCGGCCATTTAAACCCCAAAAATGCACTTTTAAAATTGTCAAAATAATGGGACCGGCCTAATTCGAACATGCTCTTTCAGATGGCGTCAAAATCCGGGTCGAAAAACTGTACCAAGCCAGTTCGAGTCTGTCGCGAACGGACTTTTAGACATTAAATCTCAGCGGCATAAGGTCTGCCACGACTTGCCTGACTGTCAACTTTTTCCCGTTCAATTTCCCTCTAAAATGAGCGTATTATCCCCACTTCTCGGTCCTTCGACCCCCGATTTTCAAAGCCGAAAGCCAAACAATTTTTGGGGGGCTCGGATGAAATTTGGGAGGCGAAGAAAAACAAGACGAGCCGCCCAAGACAGAAGGAGGAGCCCCGACATTTGTACAGTCGCGCCTCTCTCTCTCTCTCTCTCTCTCTCGCCAATCTATTCATACAGGCCATCTGGCCATTCGCAAAAGGCTATTCATTATCCTCGATTTGTCATAGGCTTTTTTACGGCATACTTTTTGCAATAGGCAAAGAAATCGGAAATTCTCCCTGCCAGCTTGCCCACAAATTCTCGCCGAAGGATCTCTGCTAAATGGTTGGCCGGAATTTTTCAAAAGACAATTGAAGGCCCCCTGGGGCATTCATTGGTAACGCGCGCACTTCCTCACCACGTTCCGGGATCGGGGCCTCGGCGCGGGAAAACTTTTTGCCTTTTGGCGGAGCGTTAGGAAATCGGTTTTGTCATTGCTTTTACACGAAATCGTTGGGCAATTAGGTGGGCGTTGTACTTGTAACAGCCTCGCCCCTGGCTGGGTAGAAAACGACGGACCGGTTTCCGTCCGTATTTCTCTGTTTCTCTCACTCTCTCCCTTTCTCTCCCTCTCTCTCTCTCTGCCATATTTCCGTCCCCTTCCCCCGTAGGTGAAACATCAATTTGATTGTCCATGTGGGGTTGGTAGGGTGGTGGTGGGTATTTCCCATTTTTCAGAACACTATCTCTCTCTCTCTCTCTTTCTCTCTTTATCGGTCAACCGCGAATTTCCCAATTTTTTGTTACACAAACCACCCGCATTGGTCCGACTCAAAAAAATTCTAGATTGCCGAAATTTTATAGTTATTTTCAGGCGATTTCGCTCGGAAAGGCTAGCAGAGACCCTTGGGGAAACTTGATAAGCAGAGCCAGGGTAGGCGAGCAAAGATTTTTGGAGAACTTCTCAGGGAAGAACAGTTACTACTGCATATTGTTTTGATGACTCACTTCGCGGTCTCTCTCTGTCTCTCTCTTTCTCGCGTCTCTCTCTCTGTCTCTCTTTCTATCACTCTACAACCACGTGAGAATGCGAAAAATATTGAACTTGCACTTGTCGCCTCGTCGCCCCCGAATTCAATTTGCGTATTTACCCTGTTGTCCCCTATTTTTTTGCCCTCGCCGCGGTTTCACGGGGTTCAAAATCACGGCCAATTTACAGGTCGTCTCTCTGTCTCGCCTTCTCTCTCTCTCTCTCATACACACACTGACACTAGCGCTCTCCCTCGCCAATGTTTATTGTTTTGGGCATAGTGTCTAGAAACTCTGTTTCTTTGCCTCATACGCTCCCTCTCACCCTCCTTATGTCTCTCTCTCTCTCACTGTCCAGCCCGGTCAGTCGCGCCCCAAATCGATAAGTCTAAAAATGGCAACAAGCGATGGGAAAGTTGCGATGGAGTGAAATTCCCCAAAGAATAATAGAATATCTAATCTGATAATATCTAAAGAAACTATAATCTAAAGAATCTCGGCTAGCTGGCTTGCTTTTAACCTTCCCCTTCCGATTCGAGGTCAATCAACCTTCACCGCTTTTCACGAGGTGAGCATCAGTCGAGAGAGATAAGGGAAAGAGAGTAAATGAGAAAGAGAGCCACAAAGCAGACATAATTTATGTCTGTCCGTTTGTCTGTCTGTCGTTCTCTCTCTCTCTCTCTCTCTCTCTCGCGTCAGCTGCCCATTCCCTCCATTTCCAGTGTATTTACGCGATCGGGTCGCAAAATCAAAATTCTGCACGCCAGGCTCAAGATTCGATTTATACAGTGGCAGTTTTGATCGCGCTTTTTACTTTTAAAGGGACAGGGAAGCCTCGTACTCCCGGGCAGGCTTGCTGGGATCATTTGGGAATTCTTTTCGAGGCGTTCCATTTATATTCCACATTTTTGCAGAGCTGGTATCAGCCGTTGTGGGGGTGACCTTTTTGGCGATCGCCCCCTAGGGGGCAAACTGATAAACCTTTCAAGCCAGTTTTGGGGGGGCGGCTTGTTTTTTGAAGGGTAGTGAGTGGTTCCTCAATGATCTCTGCTAGCTTGCCCCAAAAATTTTCACAAATCTCTGTTAGCTTGTTCACCGTACTTTAGGATTCGTCCAGCTTTTCCTCAATGATCTCTGCGGGCTTGCCCGGCCCAACATTGACTTTAAAACGGCAATATTCAGTTTTTTTTCAAATTTCCTTTTTTTTCAGATTTCTGCCAGTTTGCCCTCGAAAAACGGTGGATCCCTAATTGTGACCAGTCCCACAGTTCGTCGGGGTGTTCGATGCCCGTAAAAAAAATCGATTTTGGGCGATTCAGTGGGATCTAATTAGCGATCGGGGGAGTCGACAATAAAATTGGGCGATTTCGGCCGTGTCCAGTTGTTCATAGTTCAGTCACGTAGTGAGTTATCAATTGCCAAAATCTAGGGCAAGCTGGCAGAGAATCTTTGTGGAAATTGATGTCAGGATAGCAGGGATCTTTTAGGATCTTTGCTCTCATTCCTTCCCTCTCTCTCACGCTCTCTCTCCCTGTTTCTCTCTCCCTTTCTTTCTCTCTCCCTCTCACTCGCTCTCTCTCTCTCTCTTTCTCTCTCTCTCTCTCTCTCTCTCTCTCTCTCTCTCGCTCTCTGGTAAGCTAGCAGAGATCATTGGGGAAGACATAGTTTTTGGGAGCTTTTTCACATTTTTCTCGGTCTTTCCTAGTGGTTGTCTGGCCGGCGAGAAACTTGAACCCTTCCCCGTGGCTTTAAAAAGGACTGAGGAAAAGCCCCGGCCGTCAGATTGATGGGTGCAATTTTAGGGCCCGATGGATTTCACCTTTGGTTTTAGTAAGATTAAAAGAATCGTGGTAGGATGGATTTTGTACTCGGTACTTTGAGTGGCTCTCTCTCGCTCTTTCACACTCTCTCCCTCTCTCCCTCTCACTGCCCGTATTTCTCTCTGTCTCCGCTGTCTCTCTCCCTATCTCCCTCTCTATCTCGCTCTCCCTCCCTCTCTCTCTCTCTCTCTCTCTCTAAATTAGGAAATGGTCTCTGGTTGGCTAGGCTACGAGGGCCCAATATTAGACAGCCTTCCCGACCCCTTTAATTGCCCTTTAGAGGCCCTCCTCGATATGGGCAGCGTGAGAGAGAGAGAGAGAGAGAGAGAGAGAGAGAGAGAAAGAGAGAGAGGATCGATGTGTTGTCTGTCTGCCACTCTCTTTCTTTGTCCCTCTCTATCTCTCACTCTCTCTTCTCTTTCGGGGGTCATGCCCTAAGGGCCCAACCCTTCCCAACGGCCAGCCGCTAGGAATTGCCGAAAAAATTCGCGGTTTTCGGAGCGATTTTTATTTATTGAAAGTTCCTAAATGATCGCTGCTAGCATTCCAGATTCCCTGATGATGTTTGCTACCCTCCCTAGAATTTCCTAAGGATCACTGCCAGTTGTTCATAAATTCTCTAAGAACCTCTGCTAGCTTTTCCCAAATTCCCAAAAAATATCTGCTTGACTGCCTCGATTTCCTCAAAAATCTTTGCTAGCTTCTTTCGATTCGCAAGTAATCTCTGCTGGTTGTTTTTCTTTTCGAATTTTCGGATAAATTCCAGCATCCAATTACGCGATATTAATTGCTAAGGTTTATAAAATCTTTTTATTATTGTTATTATTATTGATATTCAGATATCTATTTATCCAGACGTTTCGGAACACACAAATATCAGTGTAAATGTTCTGCCCTATAGCCGGAGGGCAATAATATTGATATTGATGCCGTGTTCTCTCTCTTGCTCTCTCTCTCTCTCTCTCTCTCTCTCTCTCTCTGTCTCTCTCCCGATATAATCGCAAAAACGTCTCCTCCTCCTCCTCCCTTTTTTCATTGGATAGCGTGTCCCATTCTCAGTCAGTCCCTCTCCTCCATCTCCTGAATAATGCCCTCCTCCCGAATGCATATTGGCGCTTTTCGGCCTTTTCGGGAATTCTTTAGAATTTTTGCTGGCCCCCGAATTTTTGCGGGTTTTTATGCGAATCGCCCTCTTTTGTTTTTGAGGGTTTTTCGTCATCACTTCAAAAAATTCTCCAAAAAGGGGGTTTCCCCAAGAATCTCTGCTAGATTACCGATATTTCTAAAAACAATCCAGAATCCCAAGAGAAGAAAGAATCAAAAGAATCCCTGTCAAATTATCCTACTATATATAAAAAAATAGTGTCTGTGTATGTGTAGACACTTTGCATAAAAACCCGGGTTCCAGCCATAACTCGAAGGGGAAAGAATTTTTTGGTCCAGAAATAAGGTAGTTAGGGGTAGTCGAGGGCGTAGATTACTGCACGCTTATCAGATTTTTACTAAAATTTCGTTTTATACCTTATTTTAACGTTTTAAAAACATATGGAAATAGACTAATTTGCATACGAGGCGCTAGGAGCCTCATTTTGGCTTTTGTCGCGCTCGCGGCCGGTTGCTTTTGCTATTTTTTAGGGTTCGCTCTAGCTCTTCGCCCGAATTATGCAAAGCCCAACTTTTAAAGATCCCCGCGCAAAGGCCAGGGGTGAAAAGCCGCGTAGCGGCTTTTCAACCCTGGTCGTGTTTAAATTTCCGCAAGAATCTCTGGTGTGTTGCCTTCAGCCCATTTTCTCTAACTGCAAAGTGTTTTTACTCAGGCTGGCGTTTTGGAATGGGACCAAGACTATCTTGTTCAGAATTTTTTGCTGATTCCCAATCCGTTTTCCAAATTTGCTGCGGACTTCGCGTTGAAAAGTCATTTCAGGTCGAAATTAAGCTTAAAAACGGCATAAATTCGGATGCTGGCCCACTATTCCCTGTATGGACCCAGGTATTGCTATGCCCCTTCTCTACCATTCCGAAGCCCCCTGCCCCGTTGGCACCATGGTGCATTGGCAAGGTGTTCGCTTGCCAAGCACAGGGCCGCGGTTCGAACCCCGCCCTGCACAATTTGTTTTGCGTTTTGCACAAGAACAGATAATTTTTTGCATAAAATCGTGATTTTATCTCTAAAACCGTTACCGACCCAGTTTTAACGTTGAAGATGAAGACAACATAAAAATAACGCAAAAAATCCAGATTTGGCACTTTTTATAGTATAAATGTCAAATAACTTTTTAAATAAAAGTCGGCAGCAGATTTGGAAATCAGATTCGGAATCAGCGCAAAATTCTGCACAAGATAGTCTGGTCCCATCCCAAAACGCCAGCCTGAGTAAAAACACTTTACAGTAAGGGGCCCTCCCAGATTGCTTAACTTCCTAAAGGCTCTCTGCTAGCTTGCCTCACTTTCCCTAAAAATTCCGTATCTGGTTTCCATTCCTTAATGTGCTCTGCTAGCTGGCCTTTGTGCCTTTTTTTGTATTTCCTAAAGTGCTCTGCTAGGTTGCCTTGATTATGTTTCCCCTTGAGTCTTTCCTGTTCTACTTCTATTCCTCAAGAATCTCCGCTAACTTGCCTTATTCTGATTCCCAAAAAATGACGGCTAGCTTACCTCACTGATTTTTAAAAAATAATCTCTGCTAGCTTGCCGCCATCAAGGAATCTCCGCTGACTCGCTTTCTCCTTATTTCCACAATTATCTACGCTGGCGTGCCTTTTTTCATTCCCACAAGATTCTCTGCCAGCCTGCCCCAAATCTATCTCCATTCATTCCAGGAAATGCGTCCCAAAGAGGACGCGGTGGCGCCATTAGTGTGTGATCATCCTGAAGGGGATGCCGGGTGTTCCTCATTCTCTCCACTTCCCGGTCCCTTTAATCCAAAGAAACACGGCTCGTTGCCCCTACAAGAGACCGCCGATCGACTGATGCATCCTGGTAAGGGAAATCTAGCTGAAAAATCGTAATATTTCGATTTTAAAGAGATTAGCAAGTCTAAAAGAGGATCGAAAGCGCATTTTAAAGGCATTTCCAAGTCAAAAATGCTATGTATGATTTTAAAGGCACCGGCAAGTCTAAAAATATGCATGAAACCAATTTAAAGGGACATTGAACTAAAAAAGACAAGGCAAAATTGCTCAAAAATAGCGTTTTAAGCGGTCTATCTTTCCCAAATGCTTAAAAATGGCATTTTAAAGGAGCAGAGAAGTGGAACAAGCTATAGATTCCTTTAAAGGGCCAACAAGTCAACTTTCAGGTCACAAAACGTCGATGCTGCTGGATTTCTGCCGTCAATTGTCGCTGTCGACGATCTTTCGATTGATCGGCGAGGCAATCGGGGCATATCCGCTCGCATTTCTCATCTCTGCACTTATATTATGTTCTACTTCAGGTTAGTTGGGTTCCCTAAGGTTCACTGCTAGGCTGCCCGGTAGAGATTGGGAATCCGCTATTCGCACGGAAGCATGCTTGTTTCTCGATCTCGTGCTCGAACTCCTTGTTCCCTTGCCTGGGACAGGGAGTCAATGGAGTCAAAACCGGCGCTAGAGAACTGCAAAATCTGCTGTCCACGTCCCTTTAATTCTAACCTTTCAGTGGGTATGATTGAGCTCCACCTCCGAGATAACGTCCGGGATGGCTTTACTCCCTCAACATCTCCTGCGAAAAGAGAAGCACAAATATACAAGGAATTCCTCAATGTTACAGGTATGGAGAGAGAGAGAGAGAGAGAGAGAGAGAGAGTGAGTGAGTGAGAGAGTGAGAGAGATAGACAGAATCTATTGATTTTCAGGAGATCCGATGACGACCTCTGTTTTGATGGTGGCTAGAGATGGAGGATCGATGCATCGTGAAGGACATTTGCTCGAAGCTAGAGCTATTATACAGTGGATATGTGGGTTTTCTGAGATAATTTGAATGATGTCTGCTAGCCTGCTCTCCAATTCCTATAGAATCACTGCGACATTGCCTGAACTTTGCATAAGAACTCTGCTAGCTTGTCCGGCTTTCGAAAGGCCGTCCTCTATACTTCCATCGATTGTTTCATAACCGCTGCCAGCCAGAATCTCTCCATTTTCAGCAAAAAATCTGACCGTCGAATACGGATCCGAATCGGTGGGCTATGACACGTTTTGTGGTTCATATTGCGATGCGAACTTGCCAACTCAAATGTTCATCGATTTTTCGGTGAAGCGGGGCAGGAATGAGACGTTGGATTATGATATGGAGCTGACGTGAGTTGTTTGGAAGGGAGGGCGACATCGCGTGCTGATATATTTGCCTCCAACGTTCCTTTAAAGGGACGTTGAAGGCAGGGATATGGGTTTTTACCGATATGCAACGCACAAATCAGATCGTACAAAATCAAATCAGACGCAGTAAAAAACGGACGCGGTGAATTTTTACCGAACCGCGGCCGCGACACGCAACGCACCTCTCGGCCACCATTTCTATACCGTAATCGATTCGGTGAGGCGACGCTCGCGTTGCGCATTGCGTCGCGTGTTGCGAGAATAGTGGATTACGCTATAAAAGGAGCAATTTCATTCGTAATTCAATACGCTGTAATGCGTTGCGTGTCGCGACGTGGCAGACTTTCTAGGGAATCCAGAGCCAAAAATCCGTGCGATTATACCTTTCCTGGCCCTTTAAAGTATCTATTCCCCTTTTTTAGATACCCCATCAGTCGCCTGATCACCTTCGACATTCCCATCCACTTGGAGAGAAGCTTTTCGGGGTGGAAACATCCGGGGATACGGTCCCCAAGGAGATGTCTCGAATGTTCGACACATTAAGGTTATGACTACATCGTTACGGTAACTTGGTGAATTTTTAGTTGGTGTTGGCCACATTTCTGGGAGAGCTTCGAGACGAGGGGGATGATGAGAGGATGGCCGCGTGGGAGATGGCCGTCTATCGATGGGCCGCCCAGAATCCATATCCACTGGTGGAAGTGCTGGTGAGCCGATTTTCACTTGGCAACACCTTTAAAATGAAGTAGCCAACGTGGTATTCAAAAAGCAAAAAATTTACGCGGGCGAGATTCGAACCATGGTCATTAGATTATAAGGCAAACTCACTAATCACTCGGCCACAAAGAGAATTGCGGCGAAATAGGGTGGGAGCTAAAAGAAACTGATCGCCGAAATTTCTTGGCCTCATGAGCCCACCCGAGACCAGCTCTCACTGTGGTATAGTGGTCCCGAAGCGCGTCTCCCGCCCGCAGGACCCGGGTTCGACCCCCGCCCGCGGCCGCGATGAATCTTACTGGTGTCCAAAAACTGGTCCACCGGTACATACCATCGCTACAGTATCCCGGCTGACTATAACTGGAGTAGTGGGCCATCCATCCTCTTCTTCTGCATGGTCATCTACATTTTAGGCTTTGATACATCTGACTTTTTATTATGATAAAAATTACATATATATTTGCTAGATTATTTAATGGTTTCTGTTAGCTTATTAACAGAATATTTTATTTATACTTGTAAATTCACGTATTATATCGTATTTTTACAGGTGATCGGCTCCGAGATCGTGGATGTGGAGATCAATCGTGAAGCTCAGCGGATGTCCCCCTATTTTGCATACGGTTTCAGGGCAATGTTTCTCTTTGTCCTGCTCTACCGTATACTTCTCGGCACTTTTCTGTATTGTTTTGATAGGCTAAATTGGTGAAGTAAATGAAAAATTGAAAAATGAAAAATTGCGCTGAAAGTAATGCGCTAAAAATCGATATTTACTGAATTATAGCTGCTAGGCTATCTCGGCTTGAAGATTGGTTTCCTAAGTAATCACTGCTTATTAGCCCGGACATTTTTCCGCAAAAAGTAACTCTGCTAGATGGCCTAGAGAACAAAATAGATCACGCCATGTAATGTTGGTAAGGTTTTCCTAAAGAACATTGGCAATATTCCGATAAAATTCGACCGGAAATAAATTAATTTCCACAAATATTTTTCTGCAAGACTGTCCTAGAATCGATCGCGAAACGATTACGGCATGTGTTTTCATTGCTGGATAATTTCCGCCAAGAATCTCTGCTAGCTAAGCCGGCCGAACATCGCCAATCGATTACGCTACCTAATCTTGGCAGTTTCTCAAAGAATCCCTGCTAGTCTGCTCTAAAATAGACTCTCTTGGCGCTTTAAAACCCTGAATTTTGTACAGTGTTTTCCGAAAAGAATCCTGCTAGCCTGCCCTCCCTTCGATATTCGTCTATTTTCAGGTGGACCGTAATCGTCGGCCTGTGCTCAACCCTAGTGCCAGTTGTGGCAATTACATCAACTCTGGGTACTCTCTCACTTTTTGGATGTCCTATTAATCAATTACTACTTATTATGCCGTTCTCTCATCATGTGGGAATCGGTCAGTTGGACTGGCTACGGTAGTGGATTTGGGCATTTTAGGGGTCAATGACACTTCTCTTACGGTACACGCATGGCTTCAACAATCAAACAATGAGAATATGCAGACGAGGATGGGAAGGGTAAGGAGAGAGAGAGAGAGGAGAGAGAGAGAGAGAGGAGAGAGAACCAGAGAGAGAGACCGTCAGAGTGAGAGAGTGAGTTCAGAGAAAGAGAAAGATAGAGAGATAGAGAGAACGAGAGAGAGAGAGAGAGAGAGAGAGAGAGAGAGAGAGATAGAAAGACATCTACCGATAATAAACTTTTTTAGGTTTTTTGAAGAGATGTTGGTCCTCCACCAACCACGACTACGCTGACAAACGTCATTACGTTTCTTATCGGAGCCTTTACCCCAATCAGTGGTATCAAAATTGGAGCTTTTTGGAGCTTTAAAGGGAGCGTGACAGTTGATTTGTCCGGACTTCCTAAGCCGCGTAACCGATTCAGCCAATTTTTACGCCTAAAATTGTCTTACAAAAATCTACCGCTTAACATTTCAGAGATCTCAATCTTCTTCCTTGGTAACAGCCCTCGCCCTTGGCATGGCGTATATTTACACATTAATACCTATTTGGCCCAATTCTCTATTATTCTTCCCCCGACTACGGTTGATAAGGACGGGCCGCGTACTGTAGATGGATGGAGGCTTAGGTAGGCAAGCTAGCGCAACCTATCCTTGAGCCGTTGGGAATCTCCAGGCAAAAACGCAAAAAGCTTGCCGCGGGCGGGGGTCGAACCCGGGCCTTGTGGGTGGGGAGAGAAAGCTTAATCAATTGACCAGGGTTCGAAAATCCCAAAAAAATCACTAACCAATTTAAAAATGACATTTAGCTGCGAAACTTCTTGAAATGCCTGGTGCGTGGGTATGCTAAAAAGATCAGCCATCCCGCCGTCTCTATCGTCTTATTACTCGGCAGTCTAGGTCTTGTATTTTAAAAGTTTAATTTATAAGATAAATGTACTCCCAGGCAACTGTAAAATATCCGATTTGAGTATATTGTCTCTTCGCGGTGAAGGGTACTGTAGGACCCGGAGTCGAAACTCGACACCGGCAAAATCCTCCCAATTCACACCCCCAATTGGACGCCCAAATCGATTGATGGAGGAGATCAGCGAATGTTTTTGTACTATTTACAAAATACCGGCACTTCTACAGTACGGCTGAACACATCCACTGACTGTCATCGTCAAACAACCCGCCGGATATTCGAAAATCCTCACAACTCGCCAGGCTGACTAAAATGCATGAAGATTTTGTGAGGATGGAGCATAATCGCGGTAATTTTTCGGTGCTTTAAAGGGTTTGGCAAGCGAGCAGGGATCATTGGGGGAATTTGCATATCCTGGTGAAAAAGTAAAAAATTAGCCCGGGCGGGGGTCGAACCCAGGTCCTATGGCTGAATGACGGAGCTTAACCAATTGGCCACGGTTTATGTCGGTCGAAATTTGTTGTAGTCTATCAGAAAATCTTATATAAATAATATCAGACAACCTAGCAGGGATCCTTGAGGAAATTCGCCTTTCCTGGCCAAAAAGCAAAGCGTTTGCCGCT
>CATQJA010000532.1:0-30259 GCA_958295435.1 Mesorhabditis spiculigera
AAATTCTACTATTTTAGATAGCTCTTTCTTCTCTGCCTCTCTATCTTTCCCACTCTGTCCCTCCAGGCCAATGCCCTAAAAAGCAGGAAATTGTCTTGTATCGTCGGTGCTGGGCGACCAACACCGAGACGGGGCACCCATTCCAGAATCGCCGCCCGAGCTCGTATAGATTTTAGGCAGCAACACGAAACAAAAGCGAGGGGGCAACGAACGGGATCTGAAGACTTTGCTCTAGTTTTACGATAATGAATCAGCATAATACGCAAATTCGCCTTTTCATCATTTTGAGGCCTAAAATGCATGTTTTGATTTTTATCCCATATGAAAATTTCGATAAAAGCAAGGTTGCATTTTATTCTCGTTTTTTTGAAGTATTTTGGCTGTTTCCGACTTGCAATTTGCATAATTATACTTCCAAAATTGACAGAATTTATAGCAAATTTAAGATTTTTAGCAGTTTTACTTGCTTATAACGTTGATCGACCGATATTTTTACAGTTTCTAAATTTTTCAATTCATAATTTTGAGTAATTTTTTCAAAATTAATTTTTCCAGACTAATTTCCTCAGGCTGGACGTTTCTTTTCTGCTCCCCCACGTCTAGACCCAGACATTCCGTCCTTTTTTTTCGCCCAACCAACCTTTTATACGAGGGCCAATATATGGCTGAAGGAGGGCCATCTTCCAAGGCTTTTCCTCCCCCTCCCCAAGGACCCCCTCGGCAGCCAGCAGCCTGCCGATTCATAAGTAATTAATAAGAAAGCACCTCGCTCGAGCCTCGTTTTCTATTTCTCTCTCTCCTCTCTCTCTCTCTCTCTCTCACTCTCCCCTCTCTCTCGCCCGCACTCTCTCTCACCTCCTGAGTTTACGGGAATGAGCAAAAGTGCAAAAAGCACTCCACCCGGCCAAAAGAAAGTAGAAGCCGAAATGGAGGCGAATGAGGGGTGGCAGAAGAAATGGCAAAAAGCTCTCCGCGGCCAGAGGAGAAGCAGTACCCACGAGAAGAGGAGCCCAGGGTCTTCGAGGCAAAGTTTAGTAGCCAGGTGGCTTAAATATCGTGCAAAAAAATTATCTCTAAATGAAAGGGTGAATTACTGGTCTGATTTTTTGAATTCTTCTCTTTATGATTTCTCTAATCTGCCAATTTTGTACATTTTAAAGAATCTCTGCTAGCTTGCCCCTCTTTTTTTATTTCTTTTCTGACTACCTCAAGTTTCCGCAAAGAGTCTTTGACATGCGAATTTAAACCTCAGTCCGTTCTTTTTTCCTAAAAGCTCTTTGCTAGTATGCCGTCGTTTCCGATTCCGCAATGATTTCTGCTAATTTGTTCCGCTACTTGTACTTCCGCTGGTATGCTATCAGTAAATATATAAATAATAAGTCGAGATTTATTCTTAAACGAACCCGACCGGACATCGTTCGATTCCTAAATCTCTACTAGCCTGCCTCTACCAATGGCTCCATTCACCTATGATCTCTGCAAGTCTGCCTAGCCGACCGCGCAACTTCCCAAATAACCTCTGCTTGGCTGCCTAAAAAATCGCCATTTTTTTAAGATTTAAACTTAAAATAACCATGCATCATAAAACTTAAAATATAAACTTAAATTTTTCCTCAATAACCTCTGCCAGCCTACCCACCTGGACCACCAGAAAATTCCCCCATCACCCAACACTTCAACCCAAAAACGCAACAGCTGATCTGTTTACGCCATGTCACAATGTGTACACCGCGGTATAGCGCGCGGCTTTGACGTCGGTGGGGGGATTGATGTCATGGTGTGAATAGACCACGGGTCACTGTTGCTATCTCTCTCACTCTTTCCTCTCTCTCTCTCTTCCTCTTGTTCTCTTGCCTCCAAGGCTCTAATATCCGCAGGCCAAGCCGGTGGGTGGCAGCTGTCACGAGCCGTTCGAGCCAAGCTCCCGGACGGACCTCCCCTCTGGCCCCTTTTTTTGCCTTCCGTTCTCAGTCAGTCGAGTTGTAAACTTACTCTCTTGCTGACCAGCCGGCAGCTTATGGCGATCGATTCTGGCTCTGGCTTTGCTTTTCAGAGCTGTCGAACTTGCCATTTTCAAAGAAGCTTACTATTTAAAAAGCCTGACCTTGCGTCATAACCTATAGTTTCCGCATTTTTATGGCTTTAATATTCACTATTCCCTGTTTGTTTTACCCCACCATTTTTGGCCTTACGATCATTCGGTACGTTACGCTCCTGCTGGCCAGCGTTCTTAGAAAATTGCTGTTGGCCTAATCTCTGTTCTTAGAATTTTTGTAACTTTGCGCATTTGATGAACACATAGCACTTTCTACGCTCTTACCCTCCGAAAACGTTGGACTTGGCTTCCAAGTATCTTTTATATTCTGGTTGATGTTGAAGATCGGATATGGTTTTTGGTTACAATGTCTTAAATTTGCTGCGATTGTTAGTTAGTTCACGAAATTTACCACATTTTTTTCAGCAATTACATAGCTCTAGATGATGTTCCGAATCTCGGAACAGCCGGAACATGCGAATTTCGGAACGTTCTGACATTTCGGAACAGTCGGAACGGTTGTTGTTCCGAATGTTCCGAATCTCAGCCTGTTCCTGAGAAACAACCCTACTTAATACGCAAAAAAGATACGATTTTTCTTTCTGGCCTCGTCATCTATCGAAAATGGAAAAATCATCAGATATTTTTCCGTCTTAGTCCTGTTTTGAATTATTAATTTACAAGTTAATTGATTAGCAGGGCTAATTACACGCGATTGCGCCAATTTTAAGTGTTCGGGTTTGGGTTTTGGGTTTGGGTTTCGCCTTTTCTTGTTCCAAACGCTTTTAAGGGACCAAATATAGGGCTTTTGACCATATCCACATCTCTCTGGCCTTTTTCTCCATCCGGTCAGGTAATGAATCATCCTACACCTTCATGCCTTTTTGATAGCCCCATCCCATTTTTTTGCTCATTCAATCGCATCCTGTTTTTCTGAAGGCAAGTTCTCCCAGGTTTTTGACCCGTAATCAGGGGCTCATTTTCCGTATTTTCTGACAACCAGCCGCACCTCTTCTCGCGAATCCGAATCCAGAAGCATCCACAATTTTCGGCAATTAGCCGCCCTGGCCGGGCCATCCCGGTCGCTTCGTCCCGAGTCTGGCCTGGGCTTTTCTTTTTCTCGAATCCTTGGGCGTTTTGGATATAGCAACACGGCTCCGAATTACTACGCCAGTACACCAGGGTCGATTTATGATTTGAGGGCATTTTCAAAAGCTCGACTAGGGGAAGAGGGAGAACATCCCTCCCTGGCGGCGGCCTCGATCCCATTCGTCGTCTCATTCATCTCCGCCTTTCGGCGCCCTTTACAACGGCTCCTCCCTTCCCAAACCTCGACACAAGCATGGAGGGAACATCGGATTTTCCGGGGCTCACCTCCGGCAAAATTAGTCCTATTTTTTAGGCGCTAGGGTTACGGGATTTGGGGCAGGGGTGGGACGTAGTATAGCGTAGCGATCGGAAATAGGACCCCCATATATATTTTACGTTTCCGTTATGGACAAGTTCAAAAACTTATGTTTTTGGTGGGGGGGCTCTTTCTGAGACTAATTGCAACTAATGACGCCCGTACAAGTCGGGTATCACGCGTTTTGCGCCCTTTAGCCGATGCTCCGCAATACGCTGGTGAGCGACACGCAACGTTTCCGACACGATTGTAGAAAAATATCTTACCGAAGGTTTTCCGATTCTTCGACTTCCGAACCCCTTTAAAATGTCGTCATATAGTCGTTAATCGTTATTTCTTGCAGGTTTTACCTCCTGCCAACACAGAGTGTATTAGAAGAATACCTTAATTTGCGGACATGCGGAAGTTCCAATGGTGGTGCGTCACGGTCCTTTGCAGTTGTGGGTATTGTACTTTTTAAGCTAGAGGTAGTAGGCAAGGAAAGCTGGCAGAAACACTTGTTATTTCAAAACCGGAAGTTTCTAGTCCTGGTCCACCTAGTTAGTGCCATAAATTCGATCCGTCTAGCCTGCCCTGACAGTTGTTTGCCATTTCCTTTGATCTACCTCGTCTTTTCTTCGTCATCAACCCCTAGGCCACGTGCGAAACGCAACTATGCCCGGGAAAGATATCTCAGGCCCCGGATTCGAACCCTTGATCCTGAAGCTCAGCTTCTCGGCCCTTTCAACCCCTCTACTACCAATTAATCAGCCGCGGGTTGTTCTGCGGGCTGGAATCGCCTTTTTGTCGGCCGGAAAGCATACCCACTCGGGAAGTAGGTCTATAGAGGCAAAAAAAGGCCGGTGCTAGAGAACAAATTGAGAAAGAGGGTGACCGGGAAGAATGTTGCCTCCTCCACGGGGTGGCTGGCCTCGTTGGACACATGACACGAACACGACAGGCCTAGGGGGGTCGAGCTCGCAGAGGACCTGGATGTTCTGGATACATTTTTTTAGTTTTTCCAATCTGGTGCTGTAGAGTTTTTGTTCATTCTTGTTTGCGCGGAATCGGATGATACTCAAATTTATTGACGTATTCGGCGTGTTTTTCATTAACATGCGGGTCGGTAGTAGGATATGATAATCCTCATACTTGGATTAAAGGGGCTGAGAAGCAATCAAATCGACCCCACCTGGGCTGGGTATCAACACCTGCGTTCCACTCTAACCACCGCTTGCCAGTAAGTAGGGATTTTTTGCAGCGTTTCTGGTTTTCGACACCCGTCGATGCTAATGCTCGATTCCCGCGTTTTATAGAATTTTAGACTCAAGCCCACTTAGCTGTTTTTTGAGCTCTTATAGGCGATTCGCGTATGACGTATTCAGGTCTGTATTCATAGCATTTTTGTCCTTTGTGGAGTCAGGAAAAGCTCGCCGACAGCGATGCGCACAAGCCTAGCTTCCCATGACGGATCCATTTCTCAGAATCTTCCAAACTCGAGAACAACGGAATCGTCTCCTTCAGCCGAATCAGGAGGACTTGGACTTTGATTTTAAGCTTTACCTGAAGTCTCGGCTTCGAGGCACGATCTTTTGGTTATAAAATTATCTTTGACACTCTCTTTTCCTCATTACGCGGAATATCCAGAACTTGGACGACATTAGTCGTCGTTCTGCTGAACATTTTGGTTCCTGGGAACATTTCCGCAAAACTGTCATGTTCTGCTCATCGCGAGATTGACGGGGGGGGGGATGCGGCGGAAGGACCTCCTCCTCCTCCTCATCCACCACAGGGTCGAGGAGGCCCAGCTCTGTAAGCTGATACTGACCTGTTCGTCTGACGTCGATGAGGGTTTAGGGGGTTGCAGTGAGCACGTTTTGAGGCCAAAATTGAGCTTTAACTTGGGTGAAACCGGCGGCTTTAAGGAGGTCAAAAGCACATCCGCTTTGTGGCGAATTTCACTCATTAATTCGTTTGCACGATTAAACTTTAATTTAATCTTTTTATCTAATTTTTAGCGGTTTCATGCAAAAGGACTGAATGCATTGTTCCCGAATGTCCTAGCTAAAAATGCATATTTACATAATTTAGTTCAGGTAATTTGTATGAATTTTACTCTTATATATCCGGTTTTATCGTAAAAACTGCATTTTCGCACTCTAAAAAAATCTTAAAAAACCTTAAAAAATCCCTAGGCTTATGTTTTCACTCTATTCCTATCGCCAACCTCAGCCAGTTGTTCCACCTTGAGAGCCGACCACAACAAATCCGAACAGCTCCTCCCCACCCCTAACCAGCAGCCACCTGTGATAAAGTGAGCGGCCCCGCGTTTTTCTAAAAAGTGCCCTCCATCCGGGTTGAGCTTCTCCACCTCCTAGCCTGGGTGTCATTTGTCGTGTCCCCCGACGATCAGGGCCACCGGCTGGCAGATCCGGCAGTCAGCCCGGAAAGCGAGGAGCAGAGCTGTTATGATGATTGAGCATAAGGAGGACGAGCCTCCTTATGCTTGCTTTTGATGTCTGCGTCTCTCTCTCTCTCTCTCTCTCTCTATCTCTCCCTCTCTTTGTCTCTCTCGCCTTCCATCCTTCGTTTGTCGTGTCGTCCTGTGTGTTGTAAGGGCGATGGCACCGGGCTGTCTATAGACACCGGGCTGGCAGGGGGGAGTGAGCGCCAAGTTTTGTTTGGCAGCAGCAGCTGGGTGCTGTTTTTTTCAAACATGGCTTTAAGCTTATTTATTTTCGGATGTAAGACACTCTAGACGCGCGCGCGCATCGTTTCACAATTGATACGAGATCGAAAAATCCGGATATAATTTCGTATCTAAATCTACAGATACATTTCAACTATTGTCTACATTTTTTCTCGTTTATATTTGAAGGATACGTACCGTGAGCCACTTCTATAGATGCGTCATAGGAAAATGCGAAATCACTGAGTTTTCGATACCTTTCACTCCAGGTCGCCCAATCGTAAATCGTCACTACCTTATTACTTCGCAATTTCTCCCATCCAACCCCTCAGCTAAACTAGCGTAACGTAGTCCCCACCGTGAATTATCCGATGAATTGGCCCTTTCGAAGAAGTAGCTTCTTCCTCCCAGCCAAAGAATATAGCCCAAACCCTCCCCCCGCTGCCATTCGACAGACGCAGCGTGGCCTGGCGGGGCGTTGTCCCAGACCCTTGAGGCCCTCGAGGACCTTTTGGGGGCCCACCAAGCACAAAACGCGGCCAGGGAAAAATGGAGCCACCCCACACCCACCAGCAGGGAAGATGGGACCAATGGCACAAGATGCGACTACTGCTCCACGCAAACTTTTTTGGGTTGCAAAGTTTCGAAGTTTTTGCCATGGGTTCAAAGCGTTCAGGATGAACTCTGAAGCTTCAGAACGCTCGTCAAGTTTTAAAATATTGAACTACAAATGAAGTTAGCTTGTAGTCCATACTTTATAGTCGCGATGCTTTGTAGTCGCGATTTTGAGGTCTGATGCCCCTGATCTAGCGATTCGGATTTCTCAGGTTGCGCTTCCATAATGCATAGGTGGACTTTCTAAGCAAAATCCCGACAACGAAGTTTGATGGTTGAATTGTTTTTGTTTGGTTTTTCTGGTTTTTGTCAATTTTGAAAACTCTTCCAATTTCGCTGCTCTAAAAAATGTTAAGTTTGGTACTCCCCCCTTAATGCTCCACTTAGCTGTAGTTTTGATTATGTTGACTATCTAAAGCGTAAGGCTTGAAGCCGTCAATACTAGCGTCACGTGATATGGTCCTAAAATTCCGAAGACATTTTTTAAGGCACTTTTGAACTGAGAAACAGCTGTATGCTGTTGCTTCTAAAAATTTAAAAGTGGACCCGATGCCGTCAATAGAAGCAACCTAGAACCTCAAAGGTTAAAAAGAATTTTATTTTAAACACTTGAAAAAACGTTCAAATAAAACTTCGTCTCTTCATTTTTATCGCTATTCTCTAACTGAGCCGCCCGACATGCAGTAGAATCGTGAAAGTACCCATGTCCATCCACCGTATAATTTGCCTCATCTGCCCCCACTCGCCAGAAAGGCGTGAAGAAATGAGAATGCCGAGTTGAGGGGCCTCTAGTTTGGCCAATTCCCGGCAATATGCACAGCCGACGGGACCCCATCCGGACGAGACTTTTCCATCCTGAAGCTTTGAAGACACCCTGTGGCCACATCAGAAGATGCCGATTGGATGACAAATGTTGGATTATTCGGAAAAGTTTCGCCCTGATGCCTGTCCCTGTCGGTCGTCATGTTGTTCGCTCTATGGTAGGTCGGAAGCAAAGGTCGTGGTGTCGTATGGTGCGTATTGTACTCAATGGCAGTCTTAAGGAGTTTCCGACCGTGTTCTGCTTTTCTCACTTTCACTTTCAAGCTCTCTCTCTCTCTCTCTCTCTCTCTCTCTCTCTCTCCATTCTTCATATCTTTCTCCCTCTCCTTCCATCTCCTCTCTCACTCTGCTTTCTCTCTCTCTCTCTCTCTCTCTCTCTCTCTCTCTCTCTCTCTTCCATACGTTTCACTAGGACGTGCTCGAGCGAAAAACTCGTAACTCCGGCTTTTCCACCCGATTTAAAGGGACTAGCAAGCGACGGAATCGACCCATTCCGTTAACCAGGTGTCGATAGCTAGCCAAGACGCCGAAATAAGCTTGTAATCGTATTTGAAGACAGGCGAAAAATTAGCATATGATCTTGTTTGACGCGTCAAACAGCTGTCGAGGCCTAGTCGATGGCTCGGGTCGATTCTGCGCCGCTTTAGGCCTAGAAGTTGCCAGAATAAACCCCTGTTCTCAACATGAGTAACTACACATGCTAAATACGCGAAAATTCCTTCAAAATTTGCTGGTTTCCGCAGTTCTTGCCGCCTCCGGTAATTGAACATTTCGAAAAATTTGGAATACAGGTGTCATTTGATGTCTTTCGTACTTGCCGGCACCCAGCTGATGACAGGGCGTAGATTCCAACGCTTCCTAGTTCCTTTAAAGCCACGTATCCGCTCCCCCGGCAATTTTGAGCACCACAATGATAGTACAGCCACACCTATAGACGGAACGCGCGGAGACCCATCCATCCACTTCTTTTCTTCTGCATCTCCTTCTCCACCTCTTTCTCCTTCTACTTCTTCTTCTCGGCCTCCTCCCCGTTCAGTATCGGATTGGCCGTGGAATGGAAAGGGGTCGCCCCGCTTTTGAGAGACGCACAATCAAATTTTGGGCCGCCGGACTTGTTCGCCGTACTTCTTTGGAATCTCCTCAGGCTCCGCGAACTTTTCCACCTCACTCTCGGTCCGGCTTCTTCGGTTGAAGCCCGGACTTAAAAAGTTACAACTATCTTGTTGATTGTTGTATTAGCCATCTTTTCCTTCAACCGAATTCTGCGCTATTGGGTCCCGCCGCGAAACCTCGTGATCCGGTTTAAAAGGCCGTTTCAGGCCCACCGCCAAAACCGAGAGTTTTGCGGATCTTTAGTGGCCGTTTTTTAGCAATTATTCTTTTTTCTTCATGTTTTTAAGCTGAAATTAAGTCTTTAAAATGTCTAAAATTTTGGATTTGATAAAATCTACTTTTTCTCGCTTTTTTCTGTTCGATTTTTTGATCGGGACGAAGGTAATTTCTTGAATTTTTGCTCTCTGATGTTTGGTTTTTGCTTTAATGTTTGGTTTTCTATTTATGCCTGAAAAAATCTATTACCACTGTATTTTTTGATTTTTTAGCACACAAACCTCAAGAAATGCGAGCGGCTGAACCACGTATCTCGCTATCCCGTGTTCCCGAGCTCCGCAGGGCCGCACGACCATAAGTTCTCCCAAGTCCTACCTCAACAAGGACCGTGGTATCGTATTTTTCGAAAAATAAAAAACGCTACAATGGATTTCATATATTAAAATACAAAAACGGAAAATTTGAAAAATCAAAAACGCAAGAAAAATCCAAAAAAATAGTTTTTCATAATAACATTTCGTTGATTGGAGCATACATAGTTAAACATATTAAATTACGGTCGAAATTATCATTATTTTCTGAATAATGTGTATAACTTATAAATTTAGCTAAAAAACTATAATATAAGTAATTCTAGAAACTACCATTTCGCTATCTTGAAACATCGTCTATTTCTCTTTAATCTTTATGAGGAACTATTCTATTGGCCTTTTTGGAGTTCAAGTGTTTAGAGGGCCGAATCAAATTATGGCACCGTGGCCCGACACGCAAGCGCTAAAGCCTTGATAGATCCATTTTACAGGTTTTGGGGTCGAGGTGCCTGAAAGCGTATAACCATTTTTAGCCCTTTCTAGATGGTAGCAAGCATCCGTTATCACCCCAAGTCAAAAAAAATTACCTTCACCGTCCCGTTAAACCTCGGAAAAAACGCTTCCGTAAAGCTCCTCCTCCAACCTGGCAAGTTCTTTCCCTTAGGACCCCGGAATCAGGTCATTTTCCCTTTTTCCACCGGCCCACCCGAAAGGAGATATCCAAATTTTCCCTTCAGCCCTAGAGGCCCCTGGCACGATGGGGATGGATAATTGGGCCAATCTGTACACCAACCTCCTTTGACTCTCCACATTTCAATACTCTTTTCCCGTCCCCACCACCTTCCCGGTCCCGCTAATACTTGGCTTCTCGAACCGTGGGGCAGCTAAACACAGCAGTGAGAGCCTTACCGTGTGTGTCTCTCCTGTAGCTGGGCTGGGGTCAGGGCCCAACCGCCGAGAAGCCAGCACATAGACGATGAGAACCCCCGTCGGATTTGGGTTTTCTACACGCTCCTCTTAACATAATATCTAGGTTTTCACGGCTCGACTGGGGTCGCATAGAAATTCGGGTTTCCTGGGGGTAGTGGATTGATTTTATTACTTTTTTGATCTAGTGGGCCAAAATCTTAGCAAGCCTAAAGGCCGTGTTTTGTGGTTTAACTGAGCTTTAATGGTAGGATCCTTTAATGATCCATTGCCTCTCATTGGTTATAAACATTCGTTTTAATGATCCTTTTCGCTGGCGTCCGGTAAGCAAGTTCCGGTCCATTACTGTATCTGGAGCATTGAATGGGTAGCAAGCAAAAGCCGCGATTTGACGCCACGGGCCAGGTATTTTGAGGCTAGTTGCAAGCCACTTCTTGTCACAGCAATTTTGGTTTTTTCTCCCCCCTCTGTCGGGGTTATGACTGCGGTCCCCTTTAGTTGTCGAAATTTTAGCTGCCAGTTAGCGTTTTCCCTAAGACCAAAAGCGAGTCCGCTCATCACATCCCCCAAGTTAGTCAGCACTCTCCCTAGCTAAATCCCCAGTTTTCCTCCGGTTTGTCGTCATCGTGGTGCTAAGTCCCACCCTTATTTTGAGTCCCCCTAATAGACACTCTTCTTGTCAAGCAGCCCCCAGATTCCTGAGATACCCCCATCCGGATCACCCCCATCTCCGAAGCCTCCCCCCAAATCGGATTCTATCTGTGGCCCTGGGTTTTGGCGATATCTCTTCCTCTAGACTTGGTTTGATCTTTTTTTGCCCATTCCACTCCGGAATCTCCGGCTTTTCCGTCTCAATCCTCCGTCCATCTAGAGCTCCTCTAGACTTGAAAACCCGCCCCTCCCGTCAGGAAGCACTTTTCCGACACCACATCTGGCCCAACACCAAAATCCCCTGGGGGTTTTGGCACCCTACCGAAAATTTGGAGACGGGTCTGCGGCGATCGAAATGACGTTTTTTAGAATAAAAATAATCGAGATTTCTTTAGCTCAATTTTTACAGCCGAATGGATTTAATGGCATGGGTTTCAGCTTATTAATTTCCACGCATTTATTTATCCCCAATAACGATTGTTCTGATTAGTGATAAGTATTTACCGTATTAAATGTCATTTTGATCGAAAGTAACGTTAAAAGCGATAATTGTTACCCTAAAAATCCCAAGAATTACACAGGTGCAGTAGCCAACCGGATAAAAAAATTTTGAAAAGACGCCGATCAGATATTGAAGGAATATCGCGTTTTAAAACACTTTTTAATTAGTATTTCTAAATGTTATAATGTTAAAAATAGTGAAAAATTTAAAACGCTAAAACGCTGCTCATGAGTTGAAATTTTCAGAAAAACTCATTTTATAAAATTAGGTCCAGGCATAAATTTCGACCTTAAGAAGTCTGAAACAAAAAAAAACACCATAAAGACCTTTCAACCCGACTCTTACCGCTAAAAATTTTCAGCTAACCCCGTTCCATGCGCGAGAACCAACGAGTAAGGGTTGTGAAATTTCCAAACGCCAAAAACACTCTAAAAGCGAATGGGATTTCAAATTTAATAATTAATCAATATACTAATTCTGGCGTCTTTCTGCAATGGCGTCCATTCTATCTAAAAACCTCTGAAAAAATACTAAAAATCCCCGGATTTGCCAGCGTTTTTCACCCCGTCTCATCAGCGTGTTGCCGTGTCGGAATAACCCGCTGGCGAGCGAGTGTGGAGATGATGAATATATTTATTCACAACGCCTCCTCCCTAGCTGGGAGCCTGGAAAACTCACCCAGGGAATTGTTGGTATTCGGTTTCCCTTCATCCGACACCCTCTTGGATTCGATATAACGATGTATTTTATATAACATTTTCTTATATTTAGGTCCTCGGCGCGGGTATGCTTCTCTACTACCTTGCGGCTATCTTCAAGGTAAGCAGGAGCGACGTTTATCGAAGATGATTATTGTCTTTTAACCGTAGTGCAACAAAATTTTTAACTGAACTAATTAAGTTTTAATAACTGACAGTAACTTCAGTATGGTTAAATTTAATGCAATTATTTTTTGCTATGATTTTTAATTCGAGGGTCGAGCGAATTGAAATTTGCTACGTTTTTTTTTCGTAAATCTGCCCTAGCTAGTTTTGGTCATAAAACCTTAAATTACATAAAATTCTGTATTCTACTGTATTCTTCGATCTTTCCGCGATTTTAAAAATTTACGTGTTAATTAGATACTGTAATTTCATGTCTGCAATTTTTATGAGGGAATAAATAGCAGATATTTTTTAAAGATTTTTCTAGCTGTGTTTTCCACGCCCCTATTCCTTTTTCATTCGAATGCTTTCAGGGTCTGCACCCTCGAGTCGACGATGATTTCGTTGACAAACTCAATTATCACTACACGTCGGCCATCATATTGCGCCTTTGCCATCATCGTCTCGGCAAGAAACGGTATGTCGGTAGAGTCTCCCCATAATTTTATTATTCCCCGGCCGATGAGAGAATAACAAAAAAGCTAGTAAGCAGGTGTCTGAGGGCCGAAAGAAACGGAAAAATCGTCTTTTTAGGCGCAAAAAAATTAGTAAAAGTTATTTTGATTATTTTTAACCACCGCAATATGCCGATTACCGGTACATTCAAAAAAACGCCCGAAAAATTCATCCCAAAGCGATTAGAAACAGAAAAATGACATTTTGCAGTGCCAACAGCGCTCGTAAAAACAAATTTTAGATGAACTTTTCAGAGCGCTAACATATGTGAGCACTATCTTGCACTAAATTATACAAATTCCATATTTTCAGGCTACCCCATCCAGTGTTAGGTGCCCGCCCAGTTCTACCGACGCCTGGGAGCAGTACACGGAAAACTACTGCTGGGTCGAGAACACATACTATCTGCCCCTCACCAGCGCATTTCCATTGGAATATGGAGGTCGGAGGTAAGGGTCATGGGCGTAGCGTATTTGGATTTAATTCGGTAGATTTGGCCTTAACTCTGACTTTTCTGTATCATGCGATACCTTTCAGAGCACGACAAATCAGCTACTACCAATGGGTGCCGTTCGTGCTCGCGTTGGAGGCGTTATGTTTCTACATACCCACCATTATGTGGCGAGGGTTGTTACACTGGCGTCTGGTGAGGAATTTGGCTCGGAACATTGCGTATTTTCAAAAGATACCGTGTAATTTTTAGTCATAAAGAATTTCTTACGATAAAAACGATCGATACTTTGTTAGTTCTCACTGACTTTAAAGGAACTAGGAAGCAGGAACTGAGCAAACTAGAGGCTTGACAACTACTAGCCACGCCAAATAGGCCTGAATTTGGCTCAGACTTGTCTTGTATAGAACTTTTCAACGCGCTTGTCGTCGTGTTTCCCCCCGTTTTCCACATGATTGTCTACACCTAGTTTGCTCGGGGAGTCGATTTTGGCGCTTCACAGCCCTTTAAACAGAACAAAAATTTTATAATCGACTAGGGAGTCACACAAAAACACCAAAACGCGCGTCGATTCTGGTCTTGCAACACTTTTATCCCTAAAAAATCTGATCCCATTGGCGTTTGTTGGCTTGGCGCGTAGCTGTCTCGACCTAGTGTCTTAAGGGCGACTATGGCACTTCTTAACCCCCTTAAATCCGTCCCGATACTGCTCCAGATCCATCCGTACTTGAGGCCGGTCGATCTCTCCTCCTCCTTGGCTAAGCCCCTTCTCCTCAGCCTGTGAAGCTATTAGGGCCTCATGAATATTTACAGCTCTTCTTTCGGAGTTGTCCCCATCCCCTCCCTCCTTCCCTCCTCCGAGCTCTTCAGTTAGCCGCAAAGGCGCAAATTACTCGCACTCCCTCAGGGTGCCTCGGATCCCCCTCCCCACACCGGGCCAGTCTCCTATTCCTTGTCCCCCATTGGCCGTACCGTAGTTGGCAGGATGCTGGATCGGGCAAAAATAGCGGGCCGCCGAGGCATCTTGCTTCGGATGCGTAGGGGAAGGGTGAGACAAATTGGCGAGCAGATGGGTGACGACAACTCGAGATGTATAAGGGGCGTTGTTAAGGTAATCAATTGGAGAGTCAAAGGGACTGTTTTTTCCTTACCACAACATGTGGCTAAAATCGGAAGTTAATCTCCGTTGACTCCGCAAGGCCACCACTGCCCTTACGAATTCGCACTTTTACGTAACTTCCAGAACTCCGAAAATTCTAAAATAGCAGATTTCGATAGCTTTCCCTATTATCTCAAGAGACCGGTAATTTTTTCAATTTTCTCCACTACTTGCCTTTTCGAAAAATCCGACTTTTTGCCTTAATTTATCGTGACTTATCTCTACTAAATTACCTGATTTCCAAATGTACAAATTTAGACTTCCTCATTTTCCAATCAGAACCTATCCCGTTTCCCGTCGAAAGTTACCCTCCAACCCTTGAGGCATTACGAACAACCCCCCCACATTTAGGATTGTGGGTGGTCCGGGGGTCGGAGGCGGTGTAGTCCCCGGGCGGAGATGCGCAAGGATGAATACCCCAGGGGGTGGGCAGCAGCCCGGGATGGCAGAGAGGTTTGGGAGTCATCCTCGTTGCTCAGAGTTGGGTCCGGGGTTCGGAGTCGGTACGGAATAGCGCATGTCTTATTGATGAAATATTTGATGAAATGAAAAAGCTGGAAAAATTACAGAGGTGTAAATTACGCTATGTAAATCAAGATGAAGGTTAGTCACCGATTGCTTTTCCCGGTATCAGCTATGCAAAGCCTCACCCAAATGGCGTGCGACGCGCCGGATGATGGACGCAGACGCGCGAGCCGCCACTGTACAGACGATAGCCGGGCATATGGAGGATGCGTTAGAAATACAAAGAGAGTGCGTCCACAGGTTTGAAAGAACAATATAGCCTAAAAATCGACCCACTTTGGGCGGCGCTAGGTCTAGACAGTTACGTAATACGCCAAAGCGCCGTTCAATAGCACTCATCCTGGGTGCAATATCATCTCAAAAACGTCTATAGAAAGCTTTGTCGAGGCTAAGTCGATGAAAGGGGTTGATTTTGGCATTCCCCAACCCCCTTTAATAACTAAAATTCTACAGAATTTATATCAAATGTTTTCAGGTAACAGACGTCTCCGGGTTTGTGTCTCAAAAAGATGGGGCAACTACGTGACGTGTTTATACGTGTTCATCAAGATGCTCTATTTGGGAATGTCATATTACAGGTTGTATAAACATTAATAACGCTTAGCTTGAGGCTTAGCTTAGGCTTAGCTTAGGCTAGGCTTAGGCTTGAGCATAGGCTTTACATAGGACTGGCTTAGGATTGTTAATACGGCTCTACCTTTGGAATTTGCCTAAATTACCCAATCTACATCTCAATTTCAGGTGTTCATCCTGAACAACTTCCTCAAGACGGACAACCTGTTCTATGGCTTCCACATTCTCAAGGACCTGTTGAACGGGCGAGAGTGGGAAGTCAGCGGCAACTTCCCCCGGGTCACCATGTGTGATTTTGAGAGTTAGACCTTACATCGTAATTCATAAACGCGGTATTTTTCCAGGTACGAGTGCTTGGGAACGTGCACCATCACACCGTCCAGTGCGTGCTGATGATCAACATGTTCAACGAGAAGATTTTCTTGTTCTTGTGGTGGGTGAAGAATTCGGAAAACATATGGCGGGTGCGGTCGATCGGTTGCGTGCGTGGCTTTTTCACACGTGACGCGCCAGTGGCGCACACGCGAAGCAGTCTTGGCGCAATCGTGTCGCACACGAAACGCGACCGCACCGCTCCAAAATTGTCATTTTACAAGGTCGCAATAATCCTTTTTTAATTCAGGTTCTGGTACTTCATGGTCTCCATCGTGTCAGTGTCATCAATGTTCCACTGGATGTTGATTTCATTTCTGCCTGGACAGGTACGGAATTCGACCTTCGCGTCGCCATCTGAATTTCTGAGCATCACCTCGATTTTTCAGCACATGAAGTTCATCCGGAAATACCTCAGGGCGACCGACCTGGCGGACGGATCGGCAGTCGGTCAAGAAATTCGTGCACAAGTTCCTCGGCTTTGACGGGGGTAAGGAAAACGACTTTAATAGAGACTTTACCACTTTTGAATTCTTTCTTCAAAAAAATAAATAACTACCTGAAAAAGTTAGAATTACACATTTTACGACTAAATATCTTTCGAAACCAAATATTTAAGGTAGGAAACCAAGAATGAATCTAAAAAATTTTGGAAATCCAGTTCTAATAAGAATTATAAAGATTTTTCGGGGTTTTATTGCCAGGACCCCAGAAAGTCAAGACCGATAAAAAGGTCCTCGCTTGTGTCGGCTAGGTATCTACAGCTACGCGGCAAGCCAAATGACGGGCGTACCGGATTAACCTCTAGAGGATCGTATTGCTTTCCCGCTGGAACCGTGTTTGGCCGTGTTTTGGCGCATGTCGCAGCTGTCGACACCTAGGCGACAGTAGTGGGTCGATTCTGGGGTTTCATGGTGCCTTTAAGAATGAATTCTGACGCAATTTGAAACCAAAACCCTTTAAAACAAGTGTTGAACCAGCTAACTTAAATAAGTCCAAGGTCTTCTAAAAAACCATATTCTAACCTCGTTTGCAGGTGTTCTGCATGCGGATGATCTCGGCGCATGCCGGTGACATCATGGTTACCGAGCTGATCGTTGCATTGTGGCACAATTTCGAACGATCGAGTGCGAAAGTCGGTACAGTCCTTCACGAAGCACATTCTGTCCCAGCCACCACAGAGTCGTGGATACAGACCTCCCACAGCATTAATGGCTCGGGACGGCTGGGGTTGGTACTTGCAAAATCTTCTAAGTATTTTAAATCTTTCTGTTATTTAATAAAGTAGATAGCTGATAGGTATATTAAAAATTTTCACCTATAGATTTTCTATTGGTAGTGTATTCTTATTGATCTTATAGATCAAAGCCAAGAAAACTATGATTATTCTAGAAATCATTTAGATGTTAAAATAACATGAACACATCCATTTTATTTCATTCCTAATTCCTAATTTTTATTCTTGTTTCTTTCGAACTTAATTTTTGTGATTTTACTCTCAAAATTCATGATTAATCATTTTTCTCCGCATTTTTGGTTTGACAACGTAAAAAGAAAGTATTTCGTCTATCTAGGTCAGGTAAATTAAAAATAAACTTTGCAAAAACCATGCACAAATTTGATCTTCCGAAATTTAAACTAACTTTTAAAAATATTTAGGCGCAGAATTAAGTGAATAATCAAATTTAATTATTTATTATTGTTGTCAATTTTATTATTTTAGACTTAGTCTTGTAAGCTTCTGAATTTTGTCCAATCGATCTTCGCTTTCCTGCCAACCCTGCTGAACCGCCACACAAAACCTTGCTGGTGATAGTGCCAGTAGAAAACCATCGTGAATTTGTGCTTAGCCGTTTCCAAAATTCCAAAATATTTCAAGCCTGACCCAAAACGGGTAAATGCAGCGTCAGGACATCCCCCAACCCGTCGAAATCGCAATCCTTACTTCGGACATCTCCGAATTTATTTCATATTTGCCGTGCTGCCCCTTCGTCAGAATGGCTAACCTGGAAACAACCGATTCCGCCATGAACTTACGGAGTTCCGGAAGCGCGACGCAACGTTATGAACGATAGAAATTTTGCATCTGTTTTCGAAGGATTAACTAAAAATTGTCAGAAAAATTACCCTCAGAGAACTTCTTGGCACTAACGCTTCTAATACCGTCCACGACCCCCGGGAGCTGATTTTTCTTCTAATGATATAGTGAATTTACTTATTATTTTTCAGTATTTTTGTAGATGGATGAGGTGATGAGGACTTGAAGATATACAAATTTCTTCGTCTACTTCATTAAATTGATTCCATTACTCTCGTTCTAAAACAAGAAAATTGGTCTTTCCCAGATTGGAAGCCATTTAATTCGCTACACAACTCAAGTCCTAGAAACGGAAAATAACATATTTATTGATTTTTGACGAATTCGGAAATTTGGGAAGAGATTTTTCGACGGTTCAGCTCGTATTTTTGCTTTTTTACACGTGTTTTTCACGAGAATACTATTATAATTACTTCATTTCATTAGTCTTAACTTTTCAATGAGTTCCCGGCCCGCTATAAGAAAAAACTCGTTTTCCCCCGCCTGCCTTCAGCGAGCAGTGCGTAAAGCTTTGTTCCCGTGTCAGTCTAGTAGTCCTCGTGACCTCGTCTAGGACCCTGATTTGTAGGTGTGTATCATTGGCGCCGAGGAGAAAGAGATAATATGAAAAAAGCAGAAAAGTGGAAGGCAAGGGAACCTTTGCGTTGGCATGTACATTGGGGCGTCGCGTTGTCAAAGTTCGACTACGTTGCACTCCTCTGGAACTTACCGGACTGCAAGTGCGATCGTTAAAATTTGGTCTTAAAGCGGCGTGAATGGAAGACCACTGATTGTGTGCGCCAAGGCGGATTTCCATGGGCGCTGACACGCATCGCGCACGCAATTCGGCTAACGTCGCGTGTAATCCATTACGTAATGAAATACTGGAACCGGATTCCACAACCGAATGAAAGGATGGTAGAGGCGTTCCAGCATCGCAGTCTGGCTGAACATCCAAGAACAGAATTCATAGCCACCAAAGTCCCTAGCTATGCCTTCCCTATAAATCTTGAGCTCTGTTTCCTCAAAAAAAGTGGGTACCGTTCCTAAAGGTATCGAAACCATAAAGCCACAATAAAATGTTAGCTCTAAAACTATCCCAACGCCAAAATACTTTCCCAAAATCACTATGGCTAGGTAACCGTAGTCAATTCGTTGATTTTTCCGGAGCGGCTCCCACCTGCTGGGCCCCAATAATCGTCTCCCTCCCATTGCAGAGTCCAATCGAGATGCCCGAGGGCGGGGCCAGTCAACCCCTCGAGCAAGCTTGATGCCAACTTCAAGACGTGGCTTCTCGGCCAGGCCAGGTAGGCCATTAATTTTTGATATACCATAAGGAGCCCATTAAATTACTATAACATGAAAATACAGGCAGCAAGTACGTAAAACTCGAAAGGTTTTTATTTTTTATTATGCAATTTTTTAAATTTTTTTTTTTTTTTTTTTTTTTTTTTTAAATTTTTTTTAATTTTTTAATTTTTTTTTTTTTTTTTTTTTAATTTATCTTGGCGGCCACCTTTTCGATTCGGTACTCCAGGGAGGCCAACGTGACTCGTTTTTCTGAGCTCTGAATGTATGGTCCCCGAGAAACTGTAGTCACAAGAGTTGGAAAATTTCCCGGGCTTAAACGCTTTTTATTGAGTTTTTAGGTATTATTCAAAAAACTTAAAATGCTACTTAAACGGTCAAAAATTTCTGTTTTAATTTTTTAAGTTTGTACAAAAATTTTAAACCATGTTTTCCGTTGCTAAAAACATTTTTGCAATTTTTTCTAGACAAGCATACCAGCGGAAATATTCCACGAACGTCTAAGGTGCTGGCTTCGACATTAAAACGATACCCTGAGATTTACTTTGCATACCCCCCAATTTTCCTCAATATCCGCCTTGGCCATTCGTTTTTCACACCAACACCATATACGTTCAAAATACTCATTAGTTTAATCCGTATGCAGATCTATTTAGAACAGGACACTGGAACAAAGCCTTGAGTTTCAGGAATTTTTATACACGATGAGAAAATGCGGGATAACAGTGTTCAAATAAAAACAAATTTTGAATGTCGTTTTAAGAGTTTAAACAGACTAGGACGTCTGAGAACCTACCCCTACCTATGACCGGGTTTTAAGATTTACAGGACGCCCAAGGTACACGGCCAGTCGCTGTTAGTTAGAGTTTTTAAAGGCACCGACAAGGCTGTCATCAAGGTCCATAGTCATGCCTTGCCAGTCCTTTGAAACCACATCAGTACGCGCGCGCGTATTTTGGAGCGTCCTCAAGCCGTCGAGACCTTATTCGATAGAAAGGTGGATTCCTCGCTTCCCAGTCCCTTTAACCAACCGCACGTTTTCCCGCATTTTCTCACTAATTTGAACGTTCTCATCTCCATCTTTTCAGGGGGAAGCCCCAATTCGACGGCTCGAACCCGACGAGGGGGAAGAAGCGGCGGAAATCGGATGGATTCTTTACCTTCGTCTAGCGGATATTCGTCTTTTAGCCTGATTAAATGGGTCAGCGGAAGGCGGAACGGAAACGGATCCAAAAATTGCTACCAAATTATTAAAAAAACTTCTGTATTCTTAAAAATTTAAAAATTATTTTTAGCCCTTGTAGCGTTTTTTTTTGTTAAATTCTGACCCATCTACCGTACCCTAAATTCCGCTCTATCCGCCCTAATATACCGTATCCGTTCCCACCACATCACCTCCTCGAAGCGGCTCAAAATATGCAAATTTCCCCTGCCTGACCCCCTTCGTTCTCAATTTCCCCAAATGTTCCTCGATTCTCGGTGCGATCGCTGCCTCGGGTCCTCGTCCAATCCTGTTACTGTACGCCCCTTTACACCCCCATATTGTGCCCCTACTACAGGATGCCCCTCCCTGCAGGTCACCTCCCACATCTATGCCAATTTTTGCGACTTCTCCAGTTTTTAGGGAAATTTTTCAGTATTTCTGACCTTCTCAAACTCCTTCCGGCAACCAGTCTTTCAAAATTAAATTTCGTATATAATATATTGTTAATATTCTAATATATCTCCTCCCTCACGCGCCGTCTGCCTGATTGTCTGCTAGCAATATTTTCGGTTACCGTATTACTATTTTTATTATTTTATGAAAATTACGAATCTTTCATGAAAAATAATCGACATTTTTACATCCCGCCTCTTCACTGCCCCAAGCTATTTTTGAATTTTTGGATTCTAAAATTCCGTATTTCTTCTGAAATTCTGCCACGTTTTTAGCCATTATCAATTTTTGCGTTAAATTTAACCCAAAAATTTCTAGTCAAAAATCTTTTTTCAATCTCAAAATATCATTTCTCCAGTGTGCTTGTTTAATCGATTTTTCGCCCCAATTTTTGCATTTTTTTTGTCTCCTTGATAATCCGAAATTTCTATATATAACAGTGCAAACGTGGTTTGCTCAAGCGGGTATTATTCAAGTATTTTGACGATTTTTTGATGGGGTTGGTGAGCTTGAAAAGTATCGAAATTTAAGGTGAATTTAGGCTTACCGACCTTGTCACTGGAGAATAGGTATCTCGTAGAATATCCCAATGGACCCTGGAGATCCACCTATTTTTAACTCATTGTTTAACGTTTGTCATTTTCCATTCACTGTACCCCCCGATCGAGAATGTGGCAAAGTTTTTATTATCATGTTCACCCACTGATAAAGAAATTATATATTTCGGTTGGAGAATGATGCACGATACAATCGAAAGAAATACACCTAAACGGCGAGTAACGCTAATCTAATCCAGACATGGCATGCCGCAGACGATATCCGGACGGCTAGAGAGGGGTCGGTTTTCTTAAGACACCCTGTATGCGCGTCGCAAAAAGCATGTCAGGGTTGCTGTGTTCGAAAATCCCGAACATCGGACTTAGGCACCACTCGGTCTAGATGCCGTCGTTTCCAAGTTCGAAACCGGTTACCGTCAGTGCTTTCCTGATGGCCAAGTTACGCCCAGATCGTCCTACTCCGTCGCCTGGTTATCACTGACAAGACGCAAACGGCAAAATACCCAGTAAATTCGCCCATGAATTTCGCTTCAATACCGACTCTTCTTCGGCTGCCATAACCGGCTCCGACGCACCGCATGCAAATACGGGTAGGTATCGGTTTGCTACTACCATTGCAGGGCCAACGTTATGCTACGGTTCAGCTGTTCGTTGCATATCCGTCAACATCTTGAATTGAATACGAAATGAATACTTATCGCTTCGAAGTCGTCACGGTTGAATAGGCATTTAACGGAAGATATTTTTCCAGAAAAAACGGGACCATCAAGATATGCTAAAACACCAGCATCTCCTGCATCCTGGCCATCGGGGTGTTATTAACGTGCATCGATGATTGAGCGGACCCAGTTAGGCCACTTTATGCAATCTCATGAAAGATGCGTAAAACCATGGTGCACATATCAAAACAAGAATACGACATTTATTGAGCAAATGAAATAGCGTAATTCGTTAATGGGATTACGGGCCGGGGATGGAGCCGTTGGAGCCGCCGCTGCAGCCGGATACCTGTTGCCACCGTCCTCTTCCTGGAAAGTAATCATTTTCTAACGGAAAGCGAAAGAACCATGCTTGGACCAACGAATCCCAAAACTACCCACTTCACGACGCACACGATGATGAGGCCAATGACGATGCAAATGGGCAGACCGGTGGTGCAACCTGAACAGATAGGCGGTGGTATGAATCGAAGCCAGGCGGCATCCAAAGGCTTCAAAACCCTACAAAATCCTATGATGACGGTGAGCACGAACACCAAATCTGCAGCGTCGTCCTGGAAAAGCAAAAGCGGGATTTTTCTGAGATTCTGGAGTACAAAATCATTAAAGTAGAAAAGATGATAAGGTAGCTGCGTATCTTGGGTAAACTTTAGCCCAAAACCTTGCAGTCGGTAACGGACCTTCTTTGGTGGTGTTCTCCTCCTTGAACGCATAGGCGGCGACGACGAACATCAGCACCCGAGAGGAGCCTCGTCAGGTAGACGCGGTAGCCTATCGCGAGAGAATTAATAGGATTGCAATATCTACTACTTTCCTTGGTCAAGTGCGAACGAATAGGAGATTCAACTACCACATTTATTTTTTTTGTTTCAATTAAATGTGCTGTATAAAACTGTGAATTGCTACACGGTTAAGACTAAAGAAACCCTCTATATATGGTATATCTTCAACAATGTTTTAGTAGTTTTAGTTCGCTAGAAAGTCATCAAAAAAATTTATAATTCGAAATTGGAAAATTAAGACTTGGACCTAGATTCCAGATTCTGGAGTCTCTTCTGATGTTCCATCTCATGGCAGTTATCCTGCTTCTTTGACTCTTCTAGGCATGTTACTAACAATTTTTGCTTTTCGAAGCTTCTGAATGTCTCGAAATCCCCGACTATAAACATTTCTGCAGCCACCACCCGCGTCAATCAGTTCCCTGGTTCCGTTCCTTGGTACTTCGTGCCTACGGCCCCTGCCAATTTCCAGCAATAAATCACCCGGATCAACCCCGGAATTCAGGGGGCCATGTAGTCATCACGACGCAGATAAGAGGTTCCTCCCCTGAAAACTACCTCCGAAGCCGGCATTGAAGCCGAAAGCGGAACCCGGGCTTAATGGCAGCTCCTAAGAAATTACCGTTCCGGTCCTTGCGCTGTTTACCGTATTGTCGAATTTTTTGAGTGGGCTTTTGATGCAAAATTCAAGATTTTTGCTCGTTTTTCTGGTGCATTGAGAGATTCCTTTTTAAGGATGTTAGTTTACCTCGCAGCCGCCTCGGCACCAATTTTGGCGCTGGCCATGACCGGTGACCCGGAGGCCAACATGAAGGCGGTGCGTTCTTCCTTTCGAAAGCGACTTTTATAACAGTTTTATTGGATCTCGAATCAAAGCTACAATCAATTTTGGTAGAAGTAGGGCTATAGACGAAACAGCTATAGTTTAGAAGGGGATATGGTCGTTTTCTTATTTTTGAAGCCGTTTTTTGAAGCAGTTTATAAAGATAGGAACCTTCAAACTTCACGCCGCTATCGAATAAGCAATGTCACATTCATCCCGAGAGGCTTGAACGAGCACCTAAAAAACGCTCCTATTATTGTTCCCCAAACCAATTTTTTTTCCCTTAGCCGCGTTGAAACCGTAGCATTTCCGGACGCTACGATTGGCTTACGACACGAAATTAGATGCTAAAACGGGACTTGAATGAATTCAGGAAATTATCCCCTTTCCGAAAAAGGACCTTTTTTTTGCAGCCCAGATCATCGCGCATTGGGGATACCCGTGTGAGACAGTCAGGTGTACACCGATGACGGCTTCCCATGCTGACGATGCACCGGGTTCGGCATGGAAAGAAGTGAGATCGTCACCTTCACTCCGGAACCATGCTGATTCAGACCAAGACGACGGCAAGACCCGCCCCGTCATGTTCCTGCAGCATGGACTCGAGGCGTCATCCTCAAACTGGATCACCAATTTGCCGTCGTTGGCCATGGGTACGTCGCATTCGAGTTTTGTTCCGTCGTTGGGTACCACTGAACAGCTTGGCGTCGTTTTCGATTTGAAGTTGTCGGTGTTCGCAAGTTGCTGAGTAATACCACAGTCTTTCAGGCTTCATGGCTGCCGATGCTGGCTTTGATGTCTGGATGGGCAACGTCCGTGGAGATGAGTACTCGATCGGACACAAGACCCTCGACCCCAAGTCGAAAGCTTTCTGGCGATTCTCGTGAGTTTTAGGGTTTTTCGGAATTTACCGATCCCATGACTACCATTTTTCAAGTTGAGCTAAACTTTTTTCAGGTGGGACGAGATGGTCAAGTACGATCTGCCGACGATGATCAACCACGCGCTCAACACTACCGGACAAGACCACCTTTACTACGTCTGGGGCACTCCCAGGGAACGCTGATCATGTTCAGTCACTTGGCTGTTAACGGACTTTCAGACCAAGGTGGGCGCTAGTTCAGAAGCTACGACCGACTTTGCTTGGATTTTCTCTCAAACCCGCACCTCCAGGTCCGCCAATTCCACGCCCTCGCCCCCGTCGGAACCGTCAAGCACATCAAGGGACTGCTCGAGTTCATCGCCAAGAACTTTGCCCCGGAGCTTGATGTAAGTCTATTCAAATTCTGTTGAGGCTACCTACGCCTTCAGATCTTTGAGAAAATCTTCGGCGACGGCCCCTTCCTCCCCCAGGACGGTCTGATGCGCCTGATAGAAAAGCTCTTCTGCAGCAACGACCTCACCGAGAAGCTGCTGTGCGGAAATCTGCTTTTCATGATCGGAGGACCCGAGAGTAACCAGATGAACACGGTAATGCTTTTTACAATTTTTAAACGCGTCCCATCAGAATTACTGCATACTCAAAAATGCGTTGTATTTTTAGACCCGTCTCCCCGTGTACATCTCCGATATGCCCGGCGGCACCTCCACGGAGAACATTCTCCACTGGGTGCAGATGGTGCACACCGGACTCCAGCAGATGTACGACTGGGGCAGTGAGGCGGCGAATAAGCAACACTATGGACAGGTGGGTGGTAGATGTCTTTCGATATTAATGATCTTAAAGTTGAATTTCATACAACGATTTTTCTTTAGACCACACCCCCAATCTATGATGTCTCCAAGATTGCCGTCCCCACCTACCTTTACTGGTCCGACTCGGACTGGCTCGGAGACAAGCAGGACATCCAGGAGCATCTCCTGCCTAATTATAACCCCAAAGTAAGTAATAATACTTTGAGTGCATCGCTAGTGCCGTCCTTACTTCTTGAACTTGTTTACTTTACAGTATCTGATCGAGAACAACTACTACAAGGATTTCAACCACCTTGATTTTATCTGGGGCCAGCGGGCGGCTGCCGAGGTTAGCGATAAGACTAGAATAGAATGACAACCTCGCTTTTTTTAGGTGTACACCCCGATCATTGAGAAGGCGTTGCGAGACGTCAATCAAATGAAGAACAAATTGTAAATGTAATTAATAAACGTAACTGGGAATAAAATTTGCCGATACTTGTGAACATCGGATGGATAAATGCGAATCAAAGCTTCGCACAGAGAAAATGCGGCTTTATTCAAAAGGTATCGTCCGGATTACATCCCATCGGTAAGGTAGCTTCAAATGCACATCATTCTCCAGCAGCACTTTGAAGCACTTCTGCTCCTCGACCTCTTCGAAGATTTCTTGCCTTCCCCAAAATTCCGGTCAGCAGCCTCCGCCAGCTTTTCTGCTGGCTGCGGCTAGAGTCGCGTGAAGCCGGATCGGTTTCGAAAACTCGTCAGATCCTCCAAAAGCAGGAAAATTACCTAAACAACTTTTTCTGTCCGGGTAAACACGCGTAACACACCGGAGTCCCAGAACGACTTGAAGGTGATTTTTCGTCAATGTATATCTGGGAGGAAGCGTAGTCTAAAAACACCTATAAGTTATCGCGATCAATCCTCCCAGGTTATTTACAAACATAAGTAACCACAGCATTTACTAAGAGAACCGGTGGCTTTGGAAAGTTGAGCTCCGTGATGGTACATCTCTTCGTCAATTCGCTCAATGCGGTCTATAGAAAACTAGTTTAAAAATTTTACTAATGCTTACCAAAAACCCCAACTTTTGGCATAAAAATAATGTCGATCCGATCTTCGCCTCGTCAGCGTTGTTAAAAACCGAGTCGAAAATAGAAATTACGGATAGAGATCATCGCCCATCTCGGCTGCCCGAAGCAATATGGTGGTGGCTAGGAGGCGTAGCTCGGGCATATTCTGGATGTCGTTCATAGTTGGAAAGGCAACGTAGAGCTTTGTTCATAGAGAGTATGACTTTTGTATGTAAAGCCTCTCTGCTGTTCTTGTGGGATAGGCAAACGACTCAGAGGTACGTCTGAAAAAAGGATAAGGTGCACGGACCAGAAATTACCTTGGTGCGGGCGGGATCCGACTGGCGAAAAAGTACCTGGGGATTGGTTCCTCCATCAGGGAATTGGTGAATCATTTGAGGTGTCAGTACAGGTGCTGACCCAATTCATTTTCAGCCTTTCTCGCTAACAGCTTCTCTTGCTCTCGGTCTCGATCGGCCGTTCGAATCTGGTCGCGTAGCGCTCTACGTAGCGCCTCCCAGTCGAGACAAGCCGTGGCGGGCAGACTATCCACCTGTTCGCTCGAGTCCATTTTTCGGATCTTCTCCCAAATCACGTCGAACGAGGTAGCCATTGATTAAGATCCATTGATCGCGAAAAGGCTCGGTAACCTTACTAGATCGAAATACGGGCGCCGGGCCGGAAACTTTGCCATCTCTTCGACATTCCTTTTTGCGATCTAAAAGTAGGGAACAGAGTGTAGTTCCCTCCCTGCCTTGCCGGCAAAGAACTCTTGTATCTCGGCTCCCAGTTCGCATACAGATGTGTAGGGTGGCTATCAAAATGTTCGTATTGCTCTTGCGGGTATTTTCGTATAAATTTTATAACACCTGTAGATGATCAGGAAGCCGAGATACGGTGGTCCGGGGTTGGCTGAGGGGGGGCGGGGTAAACTGCACTGAAGCCAAAATAAGTTGGTGGAAAAGAACGGATTCTTAAATTTTTGATACTTCATATTATTTTATCCTGAAATCAAAATAAGATGGAATATACCTGCAACAGCCAGCCTCCATTCAACCGGCGAGAAAAGATTGATGTTGGCGTTGTCCATTAATCGGATAGTGAACGCGATGAAACCCGCAACGATTAGATGGTCGACCATCAGGAGTCGCATCGCGTCTCACCATCGAACTCCTCTTTCCATTCGATCATCGGCGCACCAGCTGATTCTTTCGCAACCGCTTTGAGTGGCGTTTCGGAGAGCTCTCCGATCTTTCTGTCTCGTACCCTTCGAAAGCCGTTAACTTTTTCTTCATCGTTCAAAAGCGCCTGTCTCGGCTTTAAATTCTTGTGCGGGCCTTGGCGCCACATTCCCAGATTGTTGGGTGCATAGAAATCGGCCCCTTGACAGAACAGCTTTACGTGCTGATTCTCAACTTGGTGAAGCTGTAACCACGTAAATAACGTTTGAACCCCCAGGTAGCCTCTTTCATGCGACATTCCGGGATACATAAAAATAACGTCGTTAAAGACCGAAGTGACTTCGATTTTGTCGAACCAGGCTGGAAACTTTGGACAGCTTTGGACCATTTTTGAAGCTTGTTTGAGCATTGTCTCGGATGTTTTTTTGTATTGCAACTGGCTTTGTGTACTCAGTCGCTCCTGGATGCTCATAGAACTCTGCCCAACTATTCTTCGCCTCAGAGCTGGTATGAGCTTGTAGAACCTGGGAATTCATCGGATATCTCCAGGGCCATCGGGTCTCCATCGAGGCTGATCACTTTATAAAGTATTTTCGTGTTCCTGCCCCGCCATTCCGGCTCGACTTTGAAGCCAAATTTCTCTGGAGTGTCTGAAAGAAATATTCAAAAATTCTGATGATTTGATTACCTGTTCCAAAGTGCCAGATTTCTTCGACAAAGCCCAACATCGCGTTGAAGATACGGAGCATCACAACTGCGTCGGGCCTATTTTTCGGGCTTGCTGTGTAAGCAACTACAAAAATATGACTCTTTGTAATTGAAGCACGTATTGCCCACCCGCCAGCCGCCAACACGAGCCTAGATTCTGGTGTGCCATCGACCAGCACTGTCAGTTGGAGAAAATCATTCCGTGGATAAATGGCTTTGCTTTGTGCGGTTGTGTTCTTTCTGCTTCCTGAAAGCGTGGCCTCACCTTCAGAGTTTGGTGAGCTGCCAGATGACGATCCCGGCAGCATATACATCGCGTTTGAACTGGTCCTAGAGGCTGGTGTAAGTTTTTCCGACAGATTTCAGAAGACCTCTTCGCTTATTTCGCCATCACCGCCACACCCGGTGCGAGATATGCCGGTGTTGCGCGGTATTGAGGCGCACCGTTGACCTGGCGATTGATGCCGAGATCGCCAACCTTCAGCGTAAATCCGTCAACAATCAGAAGACTGTAAATTTTTGCCTTATTAAGGTCTTGTCTGCTATTGTTATTCTCATACGCTTATGCACTCAATAAACTTTTAATTGGATGAATCGAGACTTACTTGGCGGGCTTTATATCACAATGCACGATATTTTGGTTTTTCAAGTAAATCAATGCTTGAAAAAGTTGTCGTGCCCACGTTGCAATAGTCGAAACAGAATATAAGAGCTGCGGCTTCACCAAAACTAAAGAAGTTACGGTTAATCTGAAAAACGTTTGTTCCGTGATAACATATTACTCTCACACTTTTCTTTGTAGCCTTAAGTACGACTCCTAGAAAACCCACGTTCTTCAATTGATCCGTACTCGCAAAATTCCATGAAGATCAAAAGTTTCCCGGGCGCATCATTGACGTAGTCGTCGGGTTCGTCGATATAATCCACAATGTGATCGTGAGCCAGTTTCTTCTAGCGTGCTCAACTCGTTAAAATACTCATCCTCATCGGTCCTTTTCAGCTCCTTGACAACGATGGGGCTAAACAGATTTCAAATCATTACGGTCTTTTTACGGGATATGAGCGATTCAGTTTGTAGACATCTCCAAAGGCACCGGCGTTCAAGTGCTCTTTGTCGGGTGTTTGCTCATCGTCGAAGCGCTGAAAAACTGATGCCGAATTGATATTACTTTTAGGCGATTTGCCATCAGAATACGAAACAAATTTTGTCGAAATTTCCTTTCGCCGCAACTCACTTTGTCGCAACTTGATTCGACTTAAACATGAATGAAGTTTCGACATGAGGAAATTTCGAGAAAATGAATTTCAAGGAACTCAAAACAACATGTTGAGGCTTCGGAATTTGTGTAAGCTAAATGTAAAAATTACCCTTCTGGAAAACGTGAGTTTGGCCGAAACCATCCCGAGTTGAAAACATCCTCTTCCAGCATATCGACCGGGCCGCAATAACTGAACTGGTATTGTGGATTGAATTATGTGCAATAGGGAATGCAACGAATCGCCGAAAGGACAAATTTATTAGATAACACCGGGGCAATAATTGCCATAATAGAAAAATCGACCCGACACAGCCACCAATATCTTGCGCAAAGAACGGCAGACATACGTGGCGATACGTATCCGCACAAAATTCTCGTTCGGGTCCAGTTCAGCTGATCATGTTTTTTATCAGGTGGATTCTCCTCATCCATAGTATGAAATCAGATTTTGCAGCAAAAAATAGAATTTATTCGAGACGCAAAGGAAATTGCAAAGCGCACCCAGGCGAGATGGGCGTCAAGATTTATGTTCTCGGTTCGCAGAAATCAAATATTTGTTTTTCGTGTTTTCTGTCTCATCGATGGATTTTCCAGGTAGCGCGCCTTTTGGATAATCTTAATACAGTCTACAGTGCATTATTAGTATTTATCACATTGCCGCACCCAAAATCATGCCATTGGCGATTTCCGCGCCAATTGTGAACCGCGCCGGAAGGC
>CATQJA010000533.1:0-16771 GCA_958295435.1 Mesorhabditis spiculigera
CTTCGGCACCCTGGAAAAGGTTTTTTCAATATTGAAACTATATAAATTGCTAAATTAAATTATTTTTTATAGCATGACTTTTAGCTATGGATAGAAATTTAATAATCCAAATTTTTTGGTGATATTGCAAAGCGTCTTTTGAATAATTAATTTCTACCCAAATACATCGTTTTTAGGGCCCTCACTAGCATTCATTGGCATTTTCATTTTTATCTGTTTTAATTCAGGATTTAGAGAAAGTATTTTGATGAATTAATATCTACTTTATTACGGAAATTGTAATGTTTCAAAAACTTTCCGATATGGGATGCACGAGGGAATCACAATACTTCTTCTCTGCAAAAGTCTGCCAATTTAAACGAAATTTTTAATTTTCCTGTTTCCGCCCCTGTAAGATACGCTAAATTAATTTACTTTCTCTTTTTGTCTAAAGAAAAATCCCCCGCTAAAAGTCCGATTCTTGATAATAACTTTGATTTAACAAAAAAAAAACATGTTTCCTAGCTCTTCAACGCCCGCACTATTGTTCTATCAACAATGACTTCCATGTTGTCGTCCATTTAAATCCACCCACCTTGACATGCAAATTCTTCGTGAGCTGTTTCTCGGTGGAGCGCCGTTTGGACGATTTGAACGCTTCACTGAAACGAATTTTATCTATTGATGTTGATTCTGATTGTTATTATTTCTTACATATTATTCTTTATTTATCATTGGTTACTATTGATTATTTATTATTTACCGTTATTATTTATAGACGCTAATAATTTAATGGAATCTTTAAAAACGGTTAAAAAACTATGTTTCGTCAAATTGCCTTTTTAGTGGCGTGTTAACCACCAGAATTCATGCCATAATGGACACAGATAACTAACAGAATATTGCGATTTAAATTATTATCTAATTAAATAGCAAAATGTTTAATTGGATTAGCTATTTAATAGAGCTTTTTTCGGTGCTTTTGCATTATCGGGGGGTTCAGGCAAGGAAACCGTTTTTTTATATTGACCTTGTAAGGCCTAATAACAAGATAGTAAATTTTAAAGTGTTTTTAGTGCTAAATAACCAAAAAAACGTTAACGTTTTCCTACAAATTCGTATTTTTTCTACGAAAATAGGTATAAATCGTTTACAGTTTTACGTTTAGGAATGATATTAGTAGAAATTGGATACCAAAGCAAAAAATTGTTTTTAAGAGATAAGGGACCCCCCCCGATAATCCAAAAGAGCCAAAAAAGAACGAAGAAATGAAGGCAGTGGAAATTTTGATGCGGTTGAATATCTTTCATGGAAAATTACTTCAAATGGATGCATTAGCATGGCAAAATATCTGAAAGTATTCATACGATAGTGAAACATATGGAAGGGAATTCATCTCAAAACCTTGTTTTTGTCATTAAAAGTAATAAAAAATGGTTAAAAGAATTGGAATTTAAATTTATTAAAACTTTGTATACTTTTAAAGGAATATACTTTATTCATTTTAATTTTGATTATTATAATTAATAAAAATATTATTACCGGAATTAAAATGTTGTCATTAAAATAGATATTATTAAAGTTTTATAATATACCTACCGTTTATCAGTCGCATTTTCGGCGGTGGTTTCTATAAATAAAAATTAAAATAATTTTATGCATTAATTTGCGATACCTTCCTCATCGGTCTTCGGCTTGCCCTTGTCGCTGGCGACTAAAAAAGGACGGAACAAGTACGAACGAAAAAATTGATGAGAAAATATTTTGCTGATTTTTGAAATTTTTTAAAACATTTTATTTTCTCTCAATTTTTTTTCAATTTTCCTTGAACGAGTCTCATCGATTTTTGCGGGACACGAGGCCATGCACATGCTGGGGAACATTTAACATTGATTTTAATTAATTTTTAAGGCTTTTAAAACATTTATAGGAACAATAAACATTCACCTGGCCTGCGAACTCTGATTTTCGGAAGATATCGATCGTTTTTTGGGGCTTCCATGGCCCTTTAAATGCAAAAATACCGTCACCACCTGGCTCCTTGATGTCCGCATCGGGTTGTTGGTCTGAAAAATCGTGGATCGAATGAGTTAATAAAATAGCAATGATATTATATCAAAATGATTGATTAACCCATGAAATTTTCCAATAAGCGTAAGAATTTCCCAATCAAAATGAAAACTTTAAAAACCGGCGGATGGATTGGATTGGATGCAAGGACGACATTGTTCACTTCCCGACCCCCTTAACCCGTCAATTTTCTGAAATATTTCGATTCCAATTCACTACAATCCGGATGAAACCGTCAGTTTTCTTACCTTTAGTAGTTTTAGGCGGTTTATTGGTTAAAATTGTGCAGCGGATCACCGAGGATGTTGTGTTGGGTGAAATCAAAATACTTAAAGATTGCGCGCTCAACAAGCGAAATCAGTTTTCTATCCAGAAAGTTGTCATTCTTCTATTCTTGCAGTGGCAGAGTTGCGATGATTGCAGGTCTCTGTTGCTCAGTGCAGAACCTTTTAGCGCGTCATTTTTCGAAACATGGTAATTTTCGTCCGGCCAACTTCCGAGCTTCCGGGCCAGGCTCGAGTAGTGGCTTCCCGGCCCCTTTAAAGTCGAATCCCAAATACGCAAATTTCTTTTGGGGATGTATAGTTTCTAATTCCAACTAAAGGGAGAAGAAATTCACAAAATTGGCCATCTGGGGCATGAGCCTACCGGATAAACGTTTTTCAATGAATCACGAGCTACGCTTTGTTGCCCATTCGAAAGGGCACACTTTTCTACGTTTAGCATCGGTGTGATTTACCCCTTAAAGTATTTCACGTGATTTTAGAACGATATCAAGCTTCGAAAGTTTCGAACTTTTGGTGCTATGAGCGGGAAGTCGGGTTGTAACTTTTTAGGAGAGGGCCTACGCAATTTTTGAAAACAGCTTTGAAATCAGCGAAAAATTCTGTATTTGATCTGCTATCTCACATAGCGATTTTCCACAGTCCCCAAAACACGGGGTACAGTAAGAAGTTCCGAACAGGCCGTCATTCCTGATTACACATCCCCTTCTGGCCCGTCATTTCTATGAAACATTCCGATTTTCAGACCCGATATTTTTTTGAGAAAAGCAAGGCAATCGACAAAAGACCATTGCGGAGCTATTAAGCTTGGAAACTCAAAAACCTAATAAAAATCAAATTTTTAAATGCAGGGTTCACTCGAAAATCCGCCATTTTTTATCGGAAATCATATTTTTGTATTTTATTAGGCAAGATTTGTAAAATTAATGCGCTTAAGAAAAGTAAAAACAAGTGAGAAACACTGCCCTAATTTATTTTGGAAACCAGCGCCCAAAACCCGCTTCGCGGGCCTTGGGCGCTGGAATGTGGCCTTTGCATGCAGGGGCGTAGCCAGAAAAAATTTTCGGGGGGGGCCCCGAAAAATTTTTTCCGAAAAACTCAACAAATTAACGAAAAAACAGCGCCGCAGGCGAAAAATTTTGGAAAAAAGGCTACTTAGCTCTATAAATCGCAGTAAAAACGTGAAAAAAATAGCGCCGCAGGCAGCAAAATTTTTGAGAAAATAAAAATCATAAGGGTCCCCCCTTATGAAATTTTTGGGCCCCGGCCGATTTCGGGGGGGGGGCACCGGGCCCAGGGGGCCCACCTTACGCTACGTCCCCGTTTGCATGTACAATTTGACTTTTCCATAGCTCGGGTCCTTCGGACCCTCCTCCCCCTATCGACCACACACGCGCGTGCAACCGGGAAGAATCAGGAAATTTCTATTTTTTCACATTATGCAAATGACCCTCAAAAATGAGTAAAACCGGCATTAACTTTGTAAACTTGTATTTTATCGCAATTCTGAGAACGCCATCGGAAAGAGGAGGGTCGATTCCCCCGGGTGACGAAGAATTAGCGCATTTTATCCAGGGGATGTCCCTTAAATCGGGCCTCCAAAGTGACATCCACACACACACACAGAGATACACCCCAAAATTATATAAGGTAGGACAACTGGATTTTAGGGGACTGAGAGGACGAACAAATTATCCTTTTTCCAACGCCGTTAAACTGTAAATTATTTGAAACATTCCAATTTTTTCGCCCCGATTTCCGGACTTTCAACCCGAACTGTCGCCCCGCAAAAACCTTAAGAACCATCAACAACTTTTGGATGGGCAATTTGGAGTGTTTTCCGTGGGAGGCCGAGGGTCCCCGAGTGCATTTCGGAAGCGCCAAAGTCGATCCGAAAAAATTAAAAAAGCAACTCGGATTTTTCGAAGCTTTTCTTTTCTAGGAATTCTAAGAAAAGGGCGCCTCTTAACACGTCGGCGGCTTCACAGTTTGTCAAATCACTCGACTACGCTAGGCTACAATTGACGGACAAACAAAACGGAACGAGTGGGTCCTGGGTCCAGATTATCGATTAGTTGCTGGGGCGGGCTTGCATAGATTCTTTGAGGAAATGGACGGACCTTGACCACCTTGATCCAATACAAAAACTCGGTCCACAATGAAATTAGATCTAAAACCAACAAACAATCCCAGACAGGCTAGCAGAGATTTTTTGAAGAAATCGGAGGTTTCCAGTGAAGGGCAATCTAGCGGAGATAATTTGAGGCTAGTGAACCTGGTCATGGAAAAAACCTATAGATAATATTGTTTGCCCGAAATCAAAAAATGTTTCATGATTGTTACAACCCGATTTTGGTCTATTCGGGATCAATGAATCCAACAATCAATTATCTCCCTAGCGCAGGCATTTCCTAATGTTTTGCATAAGGACTCGGATTCCTTGTGGGCCTCAAGAAAAAGGCAGGCTAGCAGAACCCATTTAGGAAAACTGGGCATGGAAATTGAAAGCAGCCAGGTGGGAAATAAAAATAAAGGGTTTCAAGCAGAATGGTGGACAACCTCAATCAAATACATACAATAAACCAATGTGCGAATGTGAATGTGATAGCAAAACCGATACAAAACAAAAAAACGGTGCAGGCTAGCAGAGATTTTTTCAAGAAAAGAGGATCCACAAGCAGGGCAAGGGCAAGGGATCATTTGGGAAAAATAGGATTCGAAACGGTAATATAGCAGACGTAAAAGCTTGAAATTAAACAAAAAAATGTTTCACGAATTTGCAACCAGTTTAGTGATCTTCTGGAATTCATTAACCGGTCCCGGCTTTTACTCCCTATAAAAACGATCGTGTCATACATAATAAAAGAATACTTTTTAAATGGAATCATTTCGAACTCTCTGGGATATACAGAAAAGATCGTTATTAAACTACAGATAAAGTTATTGCCGGTGTAAACTAACTTCAAAATTTTTTTTGGACAAAAAATGTGTTTTATTTCCTAGCAATCATCGGAAGAAATTGAAGTTTTCAATTAAAGTTTGTCCGGAATCCGACCAAAATCCGATAAAGTTATTTTTACCTTGGCAACTTTGGTTAACCTTAAATCAATTATCCTCCCCCCAGCCTTGGGATTTCCTAGTGTTTCTACCCGGGGGACCCCCACACATTCTTGTGCTGGGGCCCTGCTAACTCTTTAGTGTTCCGAAGAGCGTCTTTACTCTCTCTCTCTCTCTCTCTCTCTCTCTCTCTCTCTCTCTCTCTCTCTCTCTCTCTCTCTCTCTCTCTCTCTCTCTCCTCTCGCTCTATCTCTCTGTCTGTCTCTCTCTGTATCTCTCTCTCGCTCTCTCTGCGGGAGAGATACTTGTGAGTACAGGCCCTCGGAAAGTCTCACTCAAAGCTCTCATAGGCGCCCGGCTGGTGGGACTGGGGCCACGTGCACACTCTCTAGCCCTGACACCTATTGCAATCGGGAGGGAGGGCAGGCTAGCAGTGATTCTTTGAGGAAAATAATTGTAAAAAACCTTTAAAAAAGAAGGTTTCAAGCATAACAGCAAAGATTTTTGGTCCGAAGCCAACAATCCGATGATCTCAGCCACGCGAAATACGATACAAAACAAACAAACCATCCCGGGCAGGCTAGCAGAGGTTTTTTGGGAAAAACGTTATTGGTTTAGAAAAGTCCATTGCTTTTCATGAAAAAGGGATTTTCGGAAATCCAGAAAAGGCTAGGTGATAGCGAAAAAATGTTTCGTAATCTTCCAATACTAGCTTGCGCAAGACGCGAGTTAATAGATTGTCTATTGGCAGTACGATTAAGTAATAATCACAAAAATCGCAGGACTATTAAGCCATTTAAAACCTCGACTAAATAACATATAAAATAAACTGTAATTTTTATATCCAGATGTAAACTGAGTATCGGCGCAACCCTTAAAAGTTTCCTCAAATTATCCTGGCAACTTAATGTTTTAGCCGAAGAAGTCATTTTCGGGAAGTAGGGGGCAATTAGTGGTAATGTATAAATATTCTCAACTTCGCAGGTGTCTATTTCATTAAATCTAACCTAAAATTTGCCGGTAAATTGATGAGCCAAACCTGTTTTAACCAACAAAAATATCAAACTTTGAGAGAAAGATTCATGTACAAAAAGCGGTTATTTGTTTGATAGCCTGGCCGGGTCCAATCTAATTTCAAAATGCACATTTTTTGCGGTACCTTAGTTCTATGAAAATTAATGTTTTAGCAAAAAAGTCTTTGCCGCACCAAAGAAAACAATTAATGGATCGATGTAGTGTCTAATGTACATAAATGGAGGTTGTCTAAACGATAATAAAATTTTAACCAAATGCTAATTATTAATTAATTAATTTATATGATAAAAACCAAAAAATTAATTAAAATCACGTGTAAACCCAACGAGCTTGCGGTTTTTTAATATGTAAATAATACGTAAATTTGATCCAATCGAATTTAAGGGCCGATCCAAGCGATTTTCCAAAAATATGTAGAACATTTTTGCGGAAAAGACGAACAATAGGCATAGCAAATCGCTGGTCAAAAAGCGAGAAAAGTTTAAGTCAACGGCATGGTAAATATTTATCGGGTTTTATAAAACTCCCATTAATTAATTTAATTTAATTTCATCCAGCAAAGGGCGTGAATTTAAGGGGCTTAAAGGGGCTCTGCCAGCAGGCCCCTTTTTCCACGATTCGTGGAAGCGTCGCGGTCGGGTGCGTCGCGGCAGGGAGAGAAAGAGCGCGCCCAGAGGCGAGACGCAGACAGAACTCTGCGTCTCTGCCCAGTCCCCAAAATGCCGTAATCGGTGTGCTGCCAGAGCCGCTTGAAACGGATTTAATAAAGGTATCGACTTTTCAAGGTTGATCCAATCAATTTTAAAAAATTCCGAAATTATGTTGTAAACAGATTTTCAGCAACTAAATGTTTCAGAAAAATGACTTTCTCCGTGCCTAAGAAACCACTAATGCGCCCCTGTACACGTCCTTAAAAACTCTAAATTTAAAGTTCCATCCATGGTAAACGAAAATCTATAAAATTTAACGAGTTTAAAGTGGCTTGTGACTTTTCATGGTTGATTCAAACGATTTGAAAATTCGCGAAACGCGACGCTAAACGCTAGACCAACTCAAACAGCTAATGGGCCTTTCGATGCGCTTCCTTACCAAATTTACATCCATTAATAAACGAAACTCGAAATATATAAAAATAAATTTAGTGAGTTAAACCTGATTTAATAAAGACCTTCTATCGCTAGGCTGAATTTCCAGGAGGTGCAAAGAATCCATTTTTTCTAGAGCCAGTCGACAGTCTGGTGTGCTACTGGAGGGAGGGTCAATAAAACCACTTTTTTCCGACGAGACGCGCCAGAAATCAAGATGATTCAGGAACTGGGAATTCCTAGAAATTAGCGGCAGGCTAGCAGAGATCTTTTAGGAATTCAGACAAAGAGGGGCAAGCTGGCGGAGATCATTTGGCGCCTTGAGAAATGTTTAATCACTGCTTAGGACCATGAATTAAAAACCGGGCCGTTTGTTAACTCATTGGATATTGTAAAAGATACATTTCTACTCTCGGTGCAAGGGCAGGCTAGCAGAGATTCTTTAGGAAATAGCCAAATGGGCCGTCATGATTTTAGAGTAAGCTGGTAGAGTGATGACGAATAAAAAATGACAACGTCTTTTGGAAAGTAATACCATGAAACATGATTTCTAATCATCATTCAAAGGCAGGCTAGGAGAGATTCTTTGATTACGAATCGTAAATCGAAAATAGGAACCAAAGAGTAGCAGGTTAGCAGGGGTTCTTTATTCTGAAACAGATGCAGCTAAAAGGCATCTAGCAGAGGTTATTTGCAGCGTTTTGGAAGGTTTTGGGGCGAACGAATACGAGGAAGAATTAAACATCACGCAGGATTTCGAAACACTGGATACCATGAAACATAGCTTCGTAGCACAGCGGAAAAGGCCGCTTTGCAGAGATCGTAAGGAAATTGTGGGTGAGATTCAAGCATTTAGAAGCAGGCTAGCAGAGATTGTTTGGGAAAAAGTCGGGCTAGAATAGCAGGGATCAGGGGCGTAGCCAGAAAAAAATTTCGGGGGGAGGGCCCCGAAAAATTTTTTTCGAAAAACTCAAAAAATTAACGAGAAAACAGCGCCGCAGGCGAAAAATTTTGGAAAAAAGGCTACATAGCTCTACAAATAGCAGTAAAAACGTGAAAAAATAGCGCCGCAGGCAGCAAAATTTTTGAGAAAATAAAAATCATAAGGGTCCCCCCTTATGAAATTTTCGGGCCCCGACCGATTTCGGGGGGGGGGGGGGCCCGGGCCCAGGGGGCCCACCTTACGCTACGTCCCTGGCAGGGATCCTTCGAGAAAGAAAAATGACAGATCGTAGTTTGGAGGCAGGTCTGGATTATTTGGGAAATTGAGCAACGAAATTAGAAAAAGGTTGGCAACGACTTTTGAGGAACCTTGAACGTGCAAAAAGCGCTAAATGCTACTAGAAACGAGACATTTGAGGGAAGTCTGAGAAATTTTCTGCACGGAATGTTGGTACGACTAGCAATCTCTATCTTTTGCGGATCATCGAATATAGTAAAACATAATTTTGTAAAACCGGGTAGCGCTTGAATTCAGCGATAACCAGCAGAGAAACTTTGGGAAGCGATCAGGCTAGCGGAAATGAGCCTGAATTTACAATCAGCAAAAATGGTTTCATCACAGCTCGCATTAAAGACCTGTAGTTATTTTTGAAACAATTCTTTCTGTGAAACATATAGCTTTGCCCGAAAAAAGAAAAGGCTTGCACTGCTTTAGAAAAATTGCAAAGGTATTATAGCAACCGAAAAGCAAGACGAGATCACTGTGGAAATTTCGGGAAATTGTAGTGCAAAATTTTTAGCGCCGCTTGGCGACGATTCAGGGGCATATTGCAGGGTTTTTCACAAACGAAGCTAACGACGATTATTTGCACCAAGTTTTGCAAAACCATAAAATAGGTTGAAACACAAATTTTGCAGAGAAGGTTTTCAAAAAATGGGCAGGCTAGCAGAGGCCATTTGAGACCATTTTTCTTTTGGAAAGAAGCAGTGAATATGAAATGCGGTCCCAAAAGAGAGGGCCGGCTAGCAGAGGGCCTTTGTGGAATTTTAGCGCATTTTTATGGATCCTCGCACGTCGCTGCATTGTCAGCCAAGCCTCACCAAGAAAGGCCAGATATTTTGAAACACATTTTTAGTTGTTGCTCCTGCGCACGAGTTATTTGAAATCGAGCAGGGAGCAGAGATCTTTTGGGAAATTGATGATATTGAAGAGAGTGAAATTTTTCAGACAGAGGGAATTTGAGAGTTTAATTATGCAAAAATTGTAAAAAATCATAAGCAAAAATTGTAGGTCGGGACTGGGAATTTATTCTTGTGTTGGTGTCCAGGCCATAGCACCTAAGGGTCGAAGCACTTTTTTTTGAAATTCAGAGAAGGTAAACAGGAAAGGGAAGGCTAGCAGAGATTCTTTGTGGAAATGGACGGACGCAAGAGGGGGGCAGGCTAGCAGAGATTCTTTGAGGAAACAGTAATTATGAAAATCGGCTTCACCAGTAGAAGGGGGGATTCCAGGGAACGTGCATCTGCTGGGGATGGTGGGTAAATAGTGGATCTTTCTCTCTCCTGGGGGAGTGAGGGAGGCGGATTTGAGATTCGAAGAGCGAGAGAGAGAGAGAGAGAGAGAGAGAGAGAGAGAGAGAGAGAGAGAGAGAGAGAGAGAGAGAGAGAGAGGGAGACCGAATACACAACCAAAAGACCCCCAACACTACCCTCTTTCATCCACCCCAGATCCACAAGGGAGTACGCGCGCGCGCCGGCAACTGTACACCATTTCCTAAGGGGTTTTTGCTAGCCTGCCTTAATTTTCTGGGCGAAATAGCGTTCCGCAAGGGTCTCTGCTAGCCTACCTCTCGAATTTTGAACGGAAGTAGGGTTCCGCAAACGTCGCGGCTAGCTAGCCCAACGCATTAATAGGTTCTATACTCCACAAGGATCTTTGCTAGCCTACTCTCGAATTTTGAGCGAGAATAGGGTTCCGCAATGGTCACTGCTGGCTGCTATCTCCGCCTCTCGAACTGACAAATTTAAATGTTGCGTTTTCCTCCTAATTCCTAAGGGATTTCTGCCAGTTTCCATTTAAATAACTTGGCTCTCCCGATTCCCCAAGAATCTTTGCTAGCATGCCCAAATTCCAAAGAGAAAAATTGTCTGGAAGAAAAGTCGGATTTTTGCTAGTAATCTCGATGTATCAGCAACATTTGGCAAAAATGTGTTTCAAGAAAATGCAACCCGGAGTAATGGAGAAATCCATTAATCCTCGCAGCGCAATGAAGTGCTTAAAAAATGAACAAAAAGGCGGACAGCAAGATTTGGGTCCACCCTGAACCTAACAGACCGCTTCACTATAGTAACAATTCCGCAATGGTGCCTGCTAGATTGCCCCTAATTTGCCCCTTTCCCCTCGCTTTCCTAAAGAGTCTCTGCTAGCCTGCCTCTCACATTTTTAAGCCCAAAAGTAAGTAGTATTCCAGGCTATTTTCTGCTGGTAAGCCCAAACTTCATCAGAAGTGTTTCTGGTTGGCCGCCCGGCAAAAATCTTTCAAGGAACTATGAAGCGCGGTATTAAAGAAATGCATTAATTGGCTGCAGAAGAAGAATTCATGTGCCACTCATTAGAATTATTTGGCCAATGATACTCTGAATTTTCAGTTGATCTATTGAAACTGAGGTTTTGTACATTCTGGAAGGATCCCTGTAAGTCATTCGAAATTCGGCCATAGCTGTGGAAAAAATGTTCTAAGCAAAAAAGGTGATGCAGTAATAACCAGCTGCACTAATTGTCTGCAGTTACTGCACTTATACAAAAAAAGAAATTTTGGTGATGCGCGGCAAAGAATCTCTGCTAGCCTGCCCCTCCCCCTCTCTCTCATCCCAAATGATCTCTGCTAGCCTGCCCCTCCCCCTCTCTCTCATCCCAAATGATCTCTGCTAGCCTGCCCCCCCCCCCTCTCTCTCATCCCAAATGATCTCTGCTAGCCTGCCCCCCCCTCTCTCTCATCCCAAATGATCTCTGCTAGCCTGTCCCCTCCCCCTCTCTCTCATCCCAAATGATCTTTGCCAGCCTGCCCCTATCCTTAATGATCTCTGCCAGCTTGTCCCCCCCCTTAACTATGCGTCCCCGATATTTACTACCCCCACCTCAGATTTACTATTTGCCGGGGCCTAGAGCCTGGTCGCGTTGTCTTTGCGCGCTTGCGAGGGGGGTGAGGCGCGCGTTAGAGGGGCGTGCGCCCGTGGTAGAGATCTAGAGAAGGGGGGATCTCTCAAGAAGAGAGGGCCACGCATACAAATTGTCAGCAGTGGGGGGAGATCGCGCTGGGCCCTAATGCTTAGGCCCAGGGCCACGTAAAAAAGTGGCCAAGAGATAAGTGAGGTTGGCTGCAGCTGCCTGGTCCCGCGCGCCACACACAAGTTTGACCCCCTACGACAAAAAATGAGAGAAACTGACACTTGACTCGGCTGTGAACATGAACGAAAAAAGCGGGAGGAGGAGGAGGAACAGGGCTTGAGAGCAGCCTAGACATTGCCGCCACGCGGGCGCCGTGTTGTGAACAATCTGGCAGAGATCATTTGGGAGGGCTAGCAAAGATCATTTGGGAAATCTAGGCCTCCAGAGGAGGGCAGGCTAGCAGAGATTGATTGAGGAAATGGACGGACCCCGAGAGGAGGGCAGGCTAGCAGAGATTGTTTGAGGAAATGGACGGACCCCGAGAGGAGGGCAGGCTAGCAGAGATTGTTTGAGGAAATATTGACAGGAATCCGGCTGCAGGAATTCATAAATTGCTCAAAACTGGGCTTATTCATAGTTCGATTTCCATGAAACATGGGAAAAGAATTTCGGTAATTACCAATTTGTTGAAAGGTCCAGATAGGAAAAACCGAGGGGAAGACTGTAAAAGATTAAGAAATTAGGATTAAGAATTTAAGAAATTTTACTTTAGGAATTTAATATACACGAAAGACCGTTAATTGAAAGTTGATCCTGGTTGCCTAAATACCTCACAGCCGAAACATAGAATTTTCAGAAAAAACATGTTTTAATGCAAGGAATAGTTCCAGAATTTTACCGACCTTCAGTTGCTTGCATGGTGCTAGTCTTCTTATCTTCTTCTTCCAAAACCTCCTTCTTCTCGTCGTCGTACTCCTTCAACTCGTCGTCGTATCCCGCTTCTTCGTAGTCCTCCGGCTCCTCCAGCGTGTCCACGTCGACCACCTTGCTAGGGGCACCTGAAAATCGTTCAAAATTGTTGAATTAAATTTCTTACTTAGTCAGAGAGCTTTTTAGAGGTATTTAAAGGACCATTAAGCCCCTGCAATTGCATACAATCGGTAAAATAAATTCTTTTTAGACGTTGAAAATTACTTAAAATTGCTGAATGAATTTTTTCTATTAATTTCTTAGGTCAGCAAAATTTTCAAAGGTGTTTTAATGTCCATAAAACGTATATTAAAACACTGAAAGTACCAAATTAAATTGTCACTTTTAATAACTCTATTACCATCTCAAAATGTAAAAGACTGCCTTAGACCGGTAAGTACAATGAGAAAATGACTAAAATACAAAAAAATGCCGTTCCGCTCTATTTTTAGGTGTTTATTAAATCCAAAAACTCAAATCTAATTGAATTGAAATGAAAGATTCGGATATTAAAATAAGCTGGCCTAACGGAACTATTAAATTCTCTGAAACACATACCTTCACCGCAGGAATTCACCGCCAAAATGCGGAACCCGTAGAATTCCTTCGGCAACAGGTCCCTTGCTGTGTATTTCGTGGACCCGTCGTCGATGGTGGCCACCTGGAAAGGTATCGATTTATTAAGTCGATTGATTTTTTTAATTGATTTAAGTAAAACTTCGGGTTTTTAGGCACCTTTTGAATTTTTACAGTAAAATTGGATGTTTCTAGACAAAAAGAGGGAAAATAGGCGGGTAAGCTTGTAATCGCCTCTTCATAGACATTGCCCAAATCCATATTTTATCCCCGGTTTAAAGGGACGGTACGCCGCAAAAATCGACCCTGCCATCGACTAGGTTATTTACACCAAATGGTAAATTTCATGTCGAATATCCATTAGTAGACGTATTGTGTTTTTGACCTCCGGTGGCTTTTCAAAAAGTATGTTCTAAATTTTCACAAATCCAGAGTTCAAGATGGGCTACCTAATTAACTTTTCCCCTTTTTGTTCTTAATAAACCTTCGTAAAAAATGTATAAAATACCTTTAAAGCTCAATTTTACATTGGCTGAGGCTGAAATCAACCTTCAAGCTAGCGAATCGACCCTAGGCACTGACTACTAGGTCTCGAGAAATATCTGAACGCTAAATAAGTCATTAATTTCTTGCTTTGATATCAATCGATAGGTGATTTTTGTTCGTTAAATGCCCATCTTCGAAAACTAAAAGTATAGGGGGGGTGCTAATACTTTCTGACGCCTTTAAAATCCGAAAACGTGTTCCAGATTTTCGCAACCCATTTTTCTTTATGGTCATCATACTGGTGAGCAATCAGAGCCACGCATCCTTTTGTTTTCCGATCCCTTTAAACTCAACAAACGCTTTTGAATAGAATGTTTTGAATTTTGGCTACCCCTTATTTGAGGAGCCACCTCATAATGGGAGGTTTTTAGTCATTGGCTACCGAAACCATACTGGGTAAAAAATGTGTTGCCCTTAAACAAATAATAAATTAACCCTATGCCGATAATCTTTATTCGGGATATTTACAATAGCTGATTCGATAATTATTATAATAGAAATTTAACATTGACTAGTTCCCGACAACTAGACGATTTTCGCCCTTTCGGCCCTTTTAAAATCCCGGAACATGCCGGAAAAATATGTTTGCGATTTTTTCAAAACCGATTTGCGGAATGAGTAATTTAATATTGGTTTGTTAGCGACGAGCAAAAAGAAAAGTATTTACCTGACGCCATCTGGAAGAAGTCGACCGTCTTCCGCTCGACAATATACGCCGTAATCGGGGCGCCGTTGTCCTCGCCCGGTTGCTGCCAAGATAGTACGGCAGAGCTGTGCGTCACCTAAATAAGACCGTTGAAGACTGGACAGTGCGAATACAGTTGTGTGTTTTACAAAATTTAAATTTTTGTTGAAAAATGTTTCGCTGATAATATGTCAGTGGGTCGTAAATATTCCATTCAAGATTGTTTGTTGTATCTCAAATAAAGAAAATTGCAACCAACCAACCCTAGAAAATTTTGCAAAATCTATAAAATAATAGAATAAGATATAAAGGTTCAAAAACGTCAAATACTTAAAACCTATATACTAAATTCTATTACCAAACGGATGACTGAGGAAAGCACATTCAGCTGTTTTTTCATAAATTCTGGCGCTCAGAAGAAAACTCCTAGCTGAAATAAGAAATATCTGCCATTAATTTGTCAATTTTAAATGTTTCAAGTCTGTCCGATGCAGAAAATAACTGTCAATTTGAATTTTAACGTAAGGACGACGAATTAAAACATTAAAATTTATTTTCCTACGACACGATATAACGATTATTTTGAAAGAAATCCATGAGTAAATGCTTTTTCGGAAGCTGACGTCAGAGCAAGATTAGATGAAACAATTTTTTGAAAACCAAAGAAAAAGATAAATCGGATTACGCTACCCGATTCAGGTTCTCGTGAAAAAAATGTTGCAAGGTATTTTGTAGCTAAAAAGATCGTTAAGATAATAATATGGACAATAATTGATCAAAAGATGAATTAGCTTCCTCAAAAAGTTTTGAAATGTCAGCTAAAAATTTTTTTGATTTGCAGAGTATGCCACAATCGGTCTAAATGGGATTGATTTTCTCATAATTAACATAACTTTAAAAATGCCCGAAACATTTATTTTGGACAAAGGTGATTCCGGTAATAACAAACGTGTCGCAGCGAATTTGGTAGCAAAGATCGTCACTAGCCTGACAATATTTAGTGATCGAAACGTTTTCTGAAATTGAGTTTTTCGAACGGAATCGTCTACGCCCGCGCTTCAAAAAACCGAAACCAGATTTTGCCATTTAAAGAAGCTAGAAAATTCAAATTGGGATGGGCGGACATCAAACTATTTTCAAAAACCAATAGGAAAGATGGGACCGCAACGCGACCGCGCCATCGGCTCTTGCCCCTGTTCAGACGTCAAAACGCTTTAACTTAAAAATTCTGACGACTCTTTCGGATTCCTCATCGAATTTTGGTCATTCTAGACTTTTTAATTAGGAAAATTGATCAGGGAATCGCCGAGATCGAGAGACTGGGCGCCCTGAGACATTACGACGTGTTTTTGCCAGTGCGTTCAACCCCGACTGCGCGAATTTTGACTTCCGAGCCCCTTTAAAGTCCCCTTTTTGCTCCTTTAGTTTTGCCAGTTTCATAAAACCAGTCGCGCATTCCCCCAACCAACAGTCAAACTTCCTTGAAAATGTACGATACATTTTTTCGCTAGTGAGTGAAAATACCTAGTTTATGCACTGTGCTCGCCGATGTCTAATTTTTTCAAAAAGGTGTTCCAGTGAGTTTTGGTAGGTAAACACTTGCTTGGCCACCAATTTTCGATAGTTCGTTTAGCAAGTTTTGTCAAGGTGAGGGTCTCGAAAAAATTCACCCACCTTCTGGCAGACGAGCTTCTGCGGCGCACCAGGAACATCTACCACGATCAGCTTGACCGTCGCCGTGGCAGTTCCGTAGATGTTTGTGGCGTCGATTTCGATGGTTCCACCGTCTTTCTGGGCGACGTTACGCAGACGTACAGTCACCGCATCCTCGTACTGGTCGACCTGGCCCTTCATCTAAACGTATATAAGATTTCAATGTACGTTTCTGTGGCGTCTAACAGCGCGAAAATGTGGAAAACAGAACCCACCTTGAAAGGTAGTCGATTGAGAATGACGTCAACCTCAGGCTTGGGGTATCCGTTGAACTCGAAGGAGAAGCTCAACGTCTGGCCCTGCGTGAGCTTGATCTCGGGCTTGGTATCGAGCAGATCGATCTTCGGCGCTGCCCGGATGTCCACCCGGCGAGCTCATGCTGTCCAGCTTGTCGTCGAGAGTCACGTGGTAGTCGCCACCGCGTCCTGAAGGTTTGGTTTTTTCCGCTTGTGGTAATGAATTTTCAGATTTTTAGCACTTTCTAGCAATGAAAAATTACTAAAAATTTTGCAAAATACACATTATGTGTTATTAACCTCATTAACACAGATGAGGTCATGAGAGAATAAAAATCCTTCTCTCCTCCCTAGCAGTCCAAAGTACTAAGCCGAAGCGCAGCCTAGAGCCCAAGCCAAAGTTTCCCAAGTTTGGTCCAAGCCTA
>CATQJA010000534.1:0-30020 GCA_958295435.1 Mesorhabditis spiculigera
AAATGTCTATTTAACCAAGTTAGGAAAATCGCGTCCCATTCCAGAAAATTTGAAACAACATTTTCCGAAAAATTATTTCCCCGGTTTCAAACGGATATCCAAGAGCTAGGAAGGTGATATTACTTCGCCAAAAAATTGGCTCCAAATATAGAAAAATTCGAAACATAGTTTTGAGTTCGTTTCTCGGCAAAGCCAAGCGCGCGGCGAATATTAGAGGGCAAGACAGCATTTTTAGTGATGTTCGGGGCTGCAGATTCCGGAAGGCATTAAATTACTTTCGCGCCTGATTGATCTGTGACCGCGATCATGAAACATATCTTTTCGTTTTAGCGAAAATTTACATCAATACGAGTTTATTTGCCTGGGCGTTGCATAGACATGCAATTGACGGGCGTTGGTCAGGAATTATTGCCAGAAATTGCCGCTAATTTTGGAACAATCTCTTGAAACATTATTTCTTTAAATTGATTTTTGGGTGCCATTAAAGGCAGCTACGGGCTACTCTGCCCCCTGCCGGAATGTTTTGGCTATAACTTCTTTATTTTACATTATTGTAGGCTCAAATTAAAACTCTTAGTATAGTTTTCGACGCTTTTATCGAATGGCGTTGCAAAAATCCCGACAAAATAAGCGAAAATACCGAAAACTTTTTGAGACCCTTCGGCTGTGGGGGAGGTCAAGGAAACTCTTTCCCAAAATTTAAAAATTGACGCAACAAGACAACACAACAAGAAGAAATTAATAAGCGGGAATTTACGCTAAATTGCGACAAATTTGAAACATGAAAAAAGCCATCACACAGGTAGGATTCCGTTGCATGGCAATGTTTTTGAAGACCTCTCCGACCAACCCCACCTATTAATAACTAGGAATTTACGCTAAGTCTGGCGAAAATTCGAGAAACACTTATTTTTAAATCCATTGCTGCGGTTACCAGCTACGGCAAGCAGGCGAGAATTTAGGGAAGAAAATCGTATCATTAAATCGATATCACGGTTTCGGTCCTTCCGGTCCGGTCCCGAATATTTCTACCCAGGGTTTATCCCCTCTCGATGAAACAGATTTTCTTTTTTCGTTTCTATTCTTTTCGTCATTAATTTTTGTGCTTTTTCTGCTTAGCTTGAGGGCCCAGAAAATACCCCAAAAAAATATCTATAAATCCCTTTTAAATAGTTAAAATGTATATAGTTCTAAGCACTGCATGAATAAGGTTTGGATAAATAGCCAGTAGATGTTTCCGCGAAACTTATTTTTTTTTGAATTCCGGTGGTTCACTAGCCAGAAAATTTGGTGAAAAATTTCTTAAATCGGTATTTTCGATTTTTATATATATTTTACAGCCTGCACTGACTGCGACCTACGCACGTCCTACTGTAAAAGCCACGGAAAGTACAACTACACGTCCGAGTGCCGCATCGGATACGAGAAGAATATGCATGGGAATGTGTTAGTGAGTGTCAGATTTCGATAACATAATTGAAGAATTTCCGATTCTTTCAGATTCACCGGTCAAACATTTATTTTTCTGGCAGTATTTCTAGATAAATTAAATATAATTAATTTTAAATGGGGTTCCGATTCTTTTCATATTCGCCGGTAACACCTTTAATTTTTAATTTTTTGTGTGTAATTTCTCAAAAATCAAATATTTCGCCCTATCATTTTAACGGGTTGTTTGTGAAACACGATTAATTTAGCAGCGAAATTGAAACCTAGAGAGCAAGGAAATATGATAAAACAGTCGAATTTTTTACCTAATAAAATTATTTAATGGTTTCCGTTTCTTTCAGATTCATCGGTAAAACATCTAATTTTTAATTTTTTTGCTGGGAGTACTCTCTAGATAAATTAAATATATATTTCTGTGCGGTTAATAGGTTTTTTCGGCAACGAGAATAATTCCTGAAAAAAAGGCAAATTTAGAACAATATAATAAAAAATTTACCATAAATTAAGCGCAATATTTGTACCCGCTTAAACATCGTCAAATATTTGGTTCTGTTTTTCGGACCTACGCTAAACTCACATTACCTACACTGATTTTGTAATTTTGAATAGGCTTCTGTGAAACATCCAAGCAATTTAATGCGAAAAATTTAGGAGGAAAAACCAAATCTATAACGAAAAACCAGTGCGAGATTGACATGCTTCGATTGCAGTATTGATTTTTAAATCGTTCATATTTGGCGGCTAAACATTTAATTTTTGGTGGCAGTATGGCGCGGATTAAACAATCTAAGAATGAGGTTTATATAGTTGTTCTGCAAAATCTAAAGGTGCAAAACCTGATAGAATTACTATAAGTGCTTCTCGTTTTTCATCTTCATTGGTAAAACATTTATTTTTAATTTTTAGGAGTAATTTCTGAAACATTAAATATATGGAACTGTAATTTTGATAGGTTTTGCGTGCAACATGTACGATTTAACGGCGAAATTTAAATAATAGGATCAAAACAATTATCGAATAAAGTTATTTGGTCGGTTTTTTGTGAAACATGAATAATTTCAAGGCCATAGCTGGCATTATAAAAGAAGAGAAATTATCAGATAAAAATAATAACAGATAAATAAATTGCTGTCTAGACCGAACTCAATAAATCGTTCGGTGCATTTTGCGATTGTAATGTTATTTTTGTGAAACATTTTCCAATTTAACGAGCTAATAACAGATTAAAAGAAGAAAAACATATCAGCTGAGCAAAATAAAAATCTCGGTATGCGCATTAAATTGCTGTATCGTACCCCTATATTACCCCCTATTCGTCGCTGAAACTCTTCATTCTACTATGGCAATTTTGTCCCCTATGAAATCCGAAATCCTAACTAAAATGAATCTAAATGTTCTAAATACTAATGTTCGAATTCGTTTAATCTTCTAAATTTTCTAAAATTCTTTAATTAAGCAGGTTAAATATGTTCGAGGACTGCAACGTCCTGTGATTGTTCACCGGATTCTTAATTTAGTGATGGTTTTCGATGAAACTCGTAATTTTAATATTTTTTGCGAGATTTTTCGAAAAATGCCCTTCGCGAATTGACAAGAATACTTCCGTTTGATCAAGCTTTTTTCATGAAACATTACATTTCAATCGCCCTGTTGCATTGGATTTTTAATAATTTTTTTCCGCACATCGCTCGTGCTAATGTTTCGAGAAAACGTGACTGTTCCCAGCGAATTACAAGGAAGATGTTTGATTGAATTAGTTTTTTCCCCGAAGCATAAATGTAAAAAGGACCGGAAATTTCTATTTTCAATAATATTTTTGCAGATATCGATGAGTGCCGCGGGTACACGGCCACCTGCGATAAAAATGCGTGGTGCACGAATCGAATTGGGGACTATCAGGTAGACCAGAGAATTATTAATATTGGAAATGGGAGTGAATAAAAAATGTTTCGTATAGTCGGGTAATAAAAAATGTTACAATTTTATGATGCCTTAGGTGTGATGCTATTGATTTTAATTTTTAAGCTGTTCAGTCTAATTGAAATTATTTCAAGTGGCAAAGCACTTAAAAAAACTAAAAAAACCTTTTGAATTAGAAATTTTGACCAAAATCGGCTAAGTTTCTATATTTTTCTGATTTATTATTGAAAATCATCGGGTTTTTCTGCCCAAATAGCAAAAAACTTTTATAAACTAATAAGGTGTGATTTTTCCAATACCGTAAATTGTTTTATGTTTTATATTTTCTAATTGATCGAAAACCGAAAATAGATATAATTTTTTCAGTGCGAATGCATGGCGGCGTATCGTGGAGACGGGCAAACGTGTACCTACGTTGGGTTGGGTAAGTTTATCTCGCTAAATTATATGAAGTAGTGACGATAAAATTAGTCATGTAAAGATAGTTTAAAATAATTTAATAATTTACTGTTATATTTAATTTTAAACGTGCATACTATATCAAGCGTTCGCAAAAAAATGATTCCGATAATACTATACCCTAATTTTCAAACATTTGGGGATTTAGTGAAACATCAAATTTTTCCCAAGTAATTTTATAATTTTTAGGGGACTACTATTATTGGTATAATCATCAGTATGAATATGGTTTTTGTATGCTTTAAATAGGCCGCTCGACGCTGGACTGTGCTGATTGCTCTACAAATGCTACGTGTACTTCTGGAGTCTGCCAATGCAAACAGGGATTCAGAGGAGATGGATTTAATTGCACAGGTAATTTAAATTTCCCCAATTCCTCAAATGATCTCTGCTAGCCTGCCCCCTCCCCCTCTCTCTCATCCCAAATGATCTCTGCTAGTCTGCCCCCTCCCCCTCTCTCTCTCATCCCAAATGATCTCTGCTAGCCTGCCCCCTCCCCCTCTCTCTCATCCCAAATGATCTCTGCTAGCCTGCCCCCCCCCCTCTCTCTCATCCCAAATGATCTCTGCTAGCCTGCCTCTCCCCCTCTCTCTCATCCCAAATGATCTCTGCTAGCCTGCCCCCTCCCCCTCTCTCTCATCCCAAATGATCTCTGCTAGTCTGCCCCCTCCCCCTCTCTCTCATCCCAAATGATCTCTGCTAGCCTAGCCTCCCAAGCCCCAGTACCAATTTTTTGAATTTGAAAATAAGTGTTTCATGAAAGCAACGGAGAAATGTGGACTGATTTCGCCTAATACTTCTGGGAAGATGTCAGTATTCTTAAAAATGCTTCTGTCTGTCTTTCTCTGTGTTTCTCTCTCTGCATTCTCAAAGAACCTCTGCTAGCCTACCCAAGAGCTGATCTGGCGCTATTTTACGCCACACAGAAATAGCTGAAAAAAAATGTTTCAGCAAAAAATGGGAGCACTTTGGGCGATTGTCGCTAATCAGGTATCGATGTCCTTCGATCCTTCCGTTCCTCAAAGAATTCCTGCTAGCCTGCCCCAATTTCAGACGTGAACGAATGCCTTCGTGCCCCATATGTCTGCGACAAAAATGCGGAATGCCGAAATACGGAAGGGAGTTATGTGTGTGAATGCCTGGAGGGCTGGGCGGGCAATGGCTACAATTGTACGAAGGAGAAAAGTGAGTGTTTCAGTTTTTGAACGCGATCTGCGACGACTCAAAAATGTAATCTCTCGCAGGGTGTAACTTCATAAAAATCTTTTTGTGTTTGCGTGAGTACATAGTATTCAGGAAAATAATTCAACAAACAGAAATAAATTAGCTTTAAATGGCTAAAAATCGATTAAAGAAAATTTAATTGCATTTTTACAGATTCGTGCCTGGATAAATTCGACCGCTCCTACGAGGACACGTGCGGCGCCGAGAGCTGGCGACAGCACTACTATTTTGATCACAAATCAAAGAGGTAAATTTTTTCTATTTAAATTAGAAGATTTTTAAACATAGTTTTACGTTTTTATTTTTATTCATTTTTATGATTTTTGATTCCTAAAAAACGCTGAGATGATAAAGACCTGTATAGCATCCACGTAATAGCCATTAATAACATAAAAACGCACATTTTAAAGAGGAAACTTGCCTTTTCTACGCAGCTATTCAGGATTTAGAAATTAAGAGGCAAGATTATTATGTATAAACTAAAAATATATGCTATCTAAAATACTGCTCTAATTATGAAAAAGAACCCAGTGGTTGGGTGAAATTAATGAGGGCAAGAACTTGACGCTACATACTACTTCCACCAAAATCGTGCTAATCATAAACGTCGCCGAAACATTTTTTATTTAATTTTCAGGATTTTTCGTAGAGCGGTGATTTGTATAGCCGTCACCATGCATTCAAAACTTCGCAAGCCGATTTTTGGTGTCTGTTCATTTTTAGTCGTGGAAGCCATGGATTCCTACACAAAACTGAGATGAGAATTACCCACATTAAAACAACATTATAGCAATTTATAATATATAAACTTAAATTTTAAAGATGAAACTTACTTTTTCTACGAAGCCATTCAGGGCTTAAAAATGAAAAAGACATTATTAGTATGTAAAAAATAAAAATATATACTATCTAAAATACTATTATAATTATGATCAAGAATCGGGTGGTTAGATGTAAGTATTCAGGAAAAAAGGCTGGCCGTTTTACACGCTAAAAACGCATTATTCTCTATTAGCTGAAAGATACACTATTGACTATCCACCTTGTGGCATAACGTAATTACTTCCACCACCGTCATACCAATCCTCAATTTTGTCGAAACATTTTTTCTACAATTTTTTTGAGTTAATAGCCTTTACATTTTCTTATGACAGAAGTATTGCCACCCCAAACATTTTCATTAAATATAGCCGCTATCAATGATTTATTAAATGAACTTCCGCGGGGAAAGAAGGATTGTTGAGGTAAAACGAACGCTGATATTGAATTTAATTGAAGCTGTTTTTATTTAATCTCTCGGATGTTGTGATGTTAAAAATTTTCAAATCTGTGTCTTGCGCTTCATATTTCTAGTTTATTTAGCATTGAGATTCCTACAAAAACTGAGATGATAATGACCAAAATGGTGGCCGTGCAATACCCGTTAATAATAAAAAATCTCGCTTTTTCAAAATAAAACTTATTTTTTTTCTACGGCCAATTGAAGCTATTGGTTTAAGAACCAGGCTTTTGACACATAAAAAATTATTATCTATGCTTAAAATTGAATATATAGCGTTTTAAAATGGGGTATGCTTTCAGATGCGCCCTTTTCTGGTACGACGGGTGCCCCGCGCGGTCGCGGAACATTTTTTCGACGCTTCGCACTTGTGAGGGCATGTGTGAGGAAACGTCGGTGCTTACGCGGGCAGGTACAATTTTCTAATTATTTATGGCTTAATGTGCATTTACAAAAGTATCTATTAAAAAGGAAATAATACAATCAAACACTGGCAAAATTTAGAATTTTTCGGTGTTGCCTGGAAAAATATTAATGTTACAAAAATATCCATTTAATCGCCACTGCCGAATTTCTGAATTTCATATTCTCAAATTTGCAAATTTTCGTAATAATTCGAGTCAAAAGACCGCATAATGCTTGAGTCTCTGGACGCGTGGTTTCGATAAAAATTTAAAACATTTTTCTTCTTTTGCTTCTCCTTAAATTACTAATTTTTGCATTTCAAACATGGTTTTTAAAGGTCTCTAGAATCTTGAATAGAACTTATTTCTATTCCCGAAAATCCCAAAAATCATCGAAATTTATCCGAAAATTTGAATGGTTCAAGCAAATTCCTTGTGGCGGCCGTGGGCGATTCTGTAATTTTTTTCCTTTTTCGTTCCCTTGCTGAGCATCCAAATTTTTCGATTTTTGCGCAAAAAAAACAATCAAAAAAGGGTATATACACCTTCCGAAATATAGAAATCAAATCCCGCAAGCCCAGAAGTTCGAAATGTAAAATGGCTAGCTGTTCAGAAAGTTGGCGGTATTCAAACGAGCCTCCCGAAAACATCGGGATTCTGGCAGTCGGCAGCCTAACTTTCGGTGTTATGGCCGTCGGTATTCTAGCTGTCGGTTTTCTGTTTGTCGGTATTTTGGCCTGGCAGGATTTTAGCTGTCGATATCTTTGCCTCACAATATTTTAGCTGTCGGTATTATGCCTGTCGGGATTTTGTCCTGTCGGTATTTTGACTGTGGCTATTATGGCTGTCGGAATTTTGACTAAAACACGTGGTACCAATAGCATGTTTCACGAAGTTATGTATTAGCACTGCCTTATATTTGCACTACTCCTGCTCTTGCCATCGTATTTTGTAGAGTTCAAAAAATGCTTTAAAACCACGGAATTTCAAACCTCATGACAATAGCCTAAAAAATGCACAAAACTAGTTCGACTCCGGCCGCGGTCGCGGATTCTCGAATTTCTTGCCGGTCTTCATACATAAAACCAGCCAACATGGATTTTTTCGTTTTTCGCTGATCACGAGCCAATTAATGATCTGGGGACCACTTTTTGGAGCTGATTTTATGAAACGTTGGGTTTTGTGAAGGGAAAACGATGAATTATTCGCTACTTTCCGACCAGTCTTCTCTTTCTCTGTCTCACTCTCTCTCTGGCTCTCTCTCTTTTGCTATTTCTCTCGCTCTCTATCTCGTTGTCTCTCTCTCTCTCTCTCTCTCTCTCCTCTCTCTCTCTCTGTCTCTAATTCGCTCTCTCTCTCTCTCTCTCTCTCTCTCGCTCTCTCTCTCCTCCAGAATCACCTCAAAATAAAAGTAGTTAAAATCCAATTCGCAAAAATCACACATCAGCTGCATGTTTCACGGTTTTCTGTGGAGGCAAAACATCCGATTCAATTAATTTATTGAGATTAGTACAAGAGAGCACTTGTGAAAAACTCCTCTGTCACTCTCCCCTTAAAATATCGCCCTGTGAAGTGTATGTGTATCTGAGTGTTCGGAGGGATGTTTATAGGCCCTCCTTCCGGCTCCTCCTTCACTCCTTCAGGCGATATGTCTGCCCCTGGTACACTATCCATCATCCATGGCCACTGCGCGACATCTTTTTCGAGCAATTTTTCGCTTTGTCTCTCTCTCTGTCGATATCTGTTCTTACCATTCCATTTTCGTCTCTATTTCCACCCACTAGATCCAAAATTACCTTTTTTTTTAAATAAAAAAAAACTGGGTTGGACTTTCTGAGATGTTACTCGATTTTGCCTGAAACATCAATTTGACGCCAACAAGTACCGGCTCAGCATTAGCCTCTTTCAAATCTTAATTTTTAGCATATGGCCCGAAACACTTCATTTTATAGCACTCACTTTTAATAATCATTTGGGATGAGAGAGAGGGGGAGGGGGCAGACTAGAAGAAATTCTTTGCGGAATTTGCCTCCAAGACCCCCTACTTTTCCCTTCTTTTGGCCCCCAATCGGTACTTCCAGACGCACATTTCGAATTTTGGGGGGCCAGGGGCCCCCAAAATTGCGGGGCGATTTTTGTTGGGTGTGTGGTTGTGTGGTGGATGTTGGTTGTGAGGGGGAGGGGGAATTCCCGGGGGAGTTCGTCTCCTTGCCTTCTTGCTCCCCCGCCCATTGATTCTCCATTTCTTTAGCGCTTTAGGCGGCGCGTCCGCCCGCCGCCCCCCGAGTTGGTGGTGGACCCATTTTAGGGGGGAGCCCCGGATTTTGGAGTTTCGTTGGATAACTTGGTCTCTTTCTCTCTCTCCCTCTCTCTCTCTCTCTCTCTCTCTCTCTCTCTCTCTCTCTCCCTCTCTCTCTCCCTCTCTCACACTCTCGCTCTCTCTCCCGATAATCGCAAGAAAGTCGAAGTACTATTAATAAACCTGCGCCGAACCGTGTATTTCTTTGAAATACAGAATTTTTTGGAATGCATTTTTGTATAAAATTGACGTGAAAATCACCCAAAAAAGGCAAAAAGTGCTATAAATCTTAGAAATTATTATCATATAGCAGCTCTCATAAGCATAACTGCCATTGCACCAATGTATTACCTAAAAGCTGGGGGTCAAGATCATTGCCAAACGATGAAGCATTCATTTTTCCGATCCTTTTTGACCTGAAGCTCTTGAAAAGCGTGTTTTTGCATGATTCAAAGTGATAAAGAAGTTAGGGCCAGACATTTATTTATGAGGTCTTTACTGATCCAATATAACGTGTGAAAATATTACCAAGAAAAACGTCGAAAAACTCATCATTTTTTGGAGGAACATGGAATTTTTTAATTGAATTTTTGCATGAAATTTGCGGAAAAAGGGGGTACCTGCCTAACCTAGCCAGAAACCAGCAAAAAAATAAAAAATAAGCCCAAACTCCACTTCCGCTTGTTATGAATTGTTTATAATTATCGAACCACCAAGATGATCTATATTAACCGCCGAGTTCTGGCCCAAGTATGGACAAGTAACGAAACATTGATTTCGAATGGACGTTGACGAACAGAACCCGGCAGCGAAACTTTTTATTAATTTGCATAAAACATCCTTTTTACCAGTTTCACGATTTTTACTCACGTCTCTGGTGAACCTATTAATGATCTGGCGACCATTTTTTGTGAGTGTTTTCATGAAATGTTGAAGTTTCTGAAGCGAAGTCTCTCTCTCTCTCTGTCTCCCTCTCACTTTTCCGGTTTTACCAAGCTTTGCCGTGAGCTTAAACAGATTAGAGAACACCCAAAAAATGGATTCAGGTTATAAATAATACTAATTAATAGTTGAATTATGTCTGGTCTCCAATTCTAATCGGCCAAGCGTTCTTAACACTGCCACCGCAAAATTGATAAAAATAAATCCAAAGCCTACTTGTGATGTGATAAAACAGGATTTTTTGATATCTGATGATCATGAAAAATTTATAATTATATCTAGCATATACGGAGAGACCCTGATTAACTACCAAATGCGGCCCCAAACATCAAAAAGTTATGAAACCCTGATTTCTAATGATGCCGTAGTAAAGAACAAGGCAGCGAGACGTTTTATTGATTTTCCATAAAACATACTTTTTATCGGTTTCACGATTTTTTAGCGACGATTATTCGATGTTTTCCGATTAGTCTCTCTCTCTCTCTCTCTCTCTCTCTCTCTCTCTCTCTCTCTCTCTCTCTCTCTCTCTCTCTCTCGCTCTCTCTATCTCTTCCCACAAAACTCAGCTGCAGCCACGCCCCCCTCCTCCACCAAAAAAGCACCACGGCCTCCACCCCCAACTTTCCCAGACTCCCCAAAACCAACAAAATCAGCAAGCTCGATTTCCTCAAAGAATCTCTGCTAGTCTGCCCGGCCTTTCCCTTCCCTCTCTGACGCACCTCAAAAATCTCTGCTAGTTTGCCTCATTCTGCCGATTTTTGTCTTTGTGTCGTTTTCGGTGCTTTTGCATTATCGGGGGTGAATTTTTTAGGTCCGCAAATCTCTACGAATTGAAAGCAAATATTTTAATGTTAGTCTTGGTGCAATTTAACTATATTTTAGCTTGAAAAATATATAAAAACTTGAAAAATTAGAAATTTTTCTGGAAAAATCGATATTTTGTATTTCTTATTTTAACAAAAAACGCTATTTATATTAGAAAAATTGGATAAAAAAAGTTCGTCCCCCCGATAATGCCCAAGAACTCTATTTTTCTATTTTTTATGTTTTAAAACCTTTGTAAAATTCAGACGCACGGCTTCACAAATTCCGCAGCACTCCGCTACCGTACACCACCCAGCTACCGTACACTCCTCCTTTCCAATTGACGGTTGCCCCGCCACCTGGATGGGGCCGTTAAGCGAGAAATGCTCGGGGGGCTTGTCGCCATCCCTTTAATACCGATTCTACTATTAAATTATTGCCGCAAAAATACGATTAATACGCTACGGGCTACAAACTACACCAAGGAGCGGCTGGCTGTCAGCCTATTCCTCTTATTCCGACTGGCCCACGCCTCATTTTCAGAGATCTGCTGGGACAAATTCGACATGAACTACCGGAATCAGTGTATGGCCGGTGGGTGAAATTTTGATGTTTTAGGAAAAATTCAAAATCAAAAAAATTTCGTAAAAATTAATTGTTTCATGAAATGCTAAAAAATAAATTTTTAAAATATTGTCGATAAATTCAGTCAAATTCGCTTTTTTTAGTTAAATTTGGTAAAAAAATTAATTAGCAAATTATGTTAATAACTAAGAAAAATTCAAATAAGCATCAAAAAGACAAAGTAAGACACGACAAAATTAAAAAATCACGCAATGCGAATAATGTTTGATCGGGATTCAAACGTTTTGGAAATGAGCGCCAAAGAAGGAAGAATTGTTATTTTTGTGGGCAAATTTGTTTCAAAACGACTTGAAACATTTTTTTGGTTTTTTCGGTCTTATCTATGGGGAATTTAAGCTTTTTTTAATATTTTTAAAAGATCGAGACTTTAAAATATACCGGGGAACAAAGCCCTAGATTTTATAGTAAATTTGTAGGCCGGTGGGAGCCGCGTTTCTACTTTGACCACGCCTCGCTGACGTGCCGCCAGTTTTGGTTTGATGGATGTCGCTCGGACAGGTTGGAATCTTTTTTGTCATATTTTTTAAACTATTCTTTACGATCAAAACTCTTATCCGGTATATAACATTCGTAATCCCTTGATTTTTGTGTATTTTTCAAACATTTTATCAGTCATCGAAGAAAAAATCGCATTTAAAAAATTCGGACTAGGTAGATTTTTTAACTCGGCCTAGATTTTCAAAAATCAGTGCAACACGGGTTTTATAAATTCTGAAAATTCAAAAAAAATGCAAATATCGCTTTTTTGGGAGAATTTTGAGACAGATCTTGGCACGGAGATTAAGCCTTCAAGTATTAAAGAAATCGTTCGGAATTTTTTTTACTTAAGCTGTTTGAAACATTTCGTTTCCAAAATCAGGCACTAATTATCAACTATTAAATTATCCCGCACCGAAGACACGGTCGGAAAGCCGAGCCCGAAAGGCCAAACACAAATGTCAAGAAGCGCTTGGAATACGCAGGATTCTGACTCAAATTATCACGTTGAAGGGTGATTTTTCGAAAACATTTTTTTCAAAAAAAAACGTTCTTCAAGATCAATGCAGTCGGCTCCGTCTTACCGTAGTCCCACTTTAAAAGTCGTCTAATACGCTTAATTATCGCCAAAAAAGAATAAAATTTTTTTGAATTAGATGAAATGGCCAGATGGGCAAATTGATCAAAAAAGACATATTGTGGTTAGAAAAATCGCCGAGTCGAGTAATTTTTCTGAAACATAGTTTTGGGAAACGGTTCTTAAACATCGGTAAATTCGATTCAGCCTTTGTCGTCGCTCCCTTAAAAGCGGTCTAATACGATTTACTATTGGCAAAAGTCAATCTAATTCCCTAAATTTACTAAAATAAACTAGCCGGATGGTGAAATTTACGTTGTTTCCTGAAACAGAGGTTAATTATGGCCGGCACCAACGCCTTGTGGAGTAATTTTTCTGAAAAATAAATCGGTCAAAATTTGATATGAAAAGTCAGTAAAATAGTCTCTATCTTACTGTAGTACCTCTTTAAAAGCGTTCTGTTTTCTGAAACGTAGATCGTCCGAAACCGATGTGAAAAATCAGTAAAGTCGGCTCGGTCTTATTGAAATCATCATTAAATGGAATAATTACGACCAAAATTACCACCTTGGGGAGCCACTTTTCTGAAACATAAATCTTCTAAAGACGGCTACCGAAATCGGTAAAATCCGGTTTTCCTGCCGCCATCTTACTATTGAAATAACCCCGAATCACTTGGATGTTGGGAAAATCTCTATTGCTAAACAAAAACAAATAGATTTAATTTTATTTAAATACTAGTGGAAAAAACGAGCAAATCTTGGATTTAATAAAATTAAAATTACTAAAATTGACATCTGATCAGTAAATTTTCTAAAACATGTTTTAGAAAAATTCTGATAAAAAATCTCGTTTTTCAGCCGAAATCTTTTCGAGGACATGCTGACGTGCCAGTGGTTATGCGAAGCGCAGCCAATGTATAAATCCAGTGAGTTTTTTTGAGGTTGTCGATTTTAAAAAAAATGATTCAATCTTTCGCGTATTTCCCGAAACCGAGAATGAGTTAATGAACGCTCGTGTTGTGTTCTTTCACCTCCCGGACCAAAAATAAAAGATTACCATTGCGATTAGCAAGTTAAATTAAAAAAAAGTAAGTTAAGTTAAAAAAAAAATTAGTTAAATTTAAGTTTTTAAATATCGAAAATACAATCTATTAAAATAGCTTTCTTTAATAAGATCGAGTGTGGTAAAAAATGTTTCATCATTCTGTATAAATCCGTGAATTTCGGCGAGTGCACTCATTCCGTAATAGTGATCATAGAATTACTCGCTAAAAAGCAGCGATTTTTTACGTCAATTTATCTTTTCTTCTATTTTCCTATAAAATTTTTGTTGACCTTAATTATAATTATTTTAAATAAAAATTAATATAAAAAATATAAAAAAAGCTTGTGATTGGTGATAAATGTTGCAGCATATTCTGTATTTTTCTTAATAGATAAAGGCTTAATGACGGGCATTTTCTATCAGCTTGATTTCATCGTTCATTTGATAGCTTTTTCATTAATTTTCACAAAAAAGCCGAAGTATATTTAAAATTAAAAAAGAGTTTGTTTTTAGTTTTAAATAGGATTTACGTTCCTTTTCTAAGCACTTTTGAAAAAATCCATTCAAACAATATAAGTAAAATCCACTAAAAAAGCCGAATCTTTAATAAATTCTTTATAGATTTAAATCCAGCCTCTTTTGCATGGATATTTTTTTGGATTTAGAAAACGACAAATGAATTTTTTTTTCTGAAGGATATAGGTGTTTCAGACCTTTAGAGATGCTTCAAAAAGTGCGCCAAGTTAATTCAGTTCTTTTGCATTCGTTTATATTGGCTTTTCCCAATTTAATTATTATTACTAATAATTTTAATTATGAATAAAAACTTTGTATTTCGCATTTTGAATAGCTGCTGAAATTTAAAACCATGAGAAAAAGACGCAGAGTAATTTTCTGTTTTGGAAATCACCTGGTCTACATTTTTGTCATTGCCCAAGAGGCTGATCACTTAGCTGATTCACCGATGCTTCGCGACCCGAAATATTGTCTTTAGCCTGTTCTTCATTCACAAAGCGAATCGAAACTTCAGCTTTCATCTGATTTTAGCTTGTTTTTAACTAAAACTAATTAGCCTCCGCCCTTATTTAAATTCGATTTTTTAGTCATTAATCCATTTCATCCATTTTTTAAACTCCTGCAAGCTATGTGTTTCAGAATTTTCCGTATTTTTCCATTTTTCCTAAGCTATAATACCATCTGTATAAAATGTTCTAATTTCTGTTTTCAGATATACCCTAGAATAAAAATCGTGTAAATAATTTGTGTCAATTTAAATCAAATTTTGGTTCTGTTCTATTTCTGAGCTGGCGGGGGGGAATTTCTTCGTTTTGTTATAACTATTTTATATGATGCTATTTTGAGTTTTCATGAAAACTCTTAGTATATTTTTTGACGCTCTATCGAATGGCATTAGAGAAATTTTTGAAAGTTATCGAAAATGTCGAAAACTAGCTTTCGACTACACGATCCCATGTGGAAACACCGAATAAACCTTGTTTTTGCTATAACTATTTTATAAAGCAATATTTTTAGATGAAATTAAAACTCTTAGTATATTTTTTGATGCTCTATCGAATGACGGGTTCAAAATATCGAAAAAATGCCGAAAATGCCGAAAACTAACATTCCGGAACCAGTTTCAATAGTTTTTTTTTGTTTTTGCTATAACTTTTTTATATTACAATATTTTTAGCTAAAATAAAAACGCTTAGTATATTTTTTGATGCTCTATCGAATGGCGTTGCAAAAATCCCGAGAAAATAGCGAAAAGATGGAAGGTTCCGCGAAGCATATTTTCCCCCGCACAGTTTCCCCGCGAAATAGAACAGAACCCAAATTTTTATCCAGGTAACTTACAGCTTGTTTGAAATTAAGAAATTTTCCTTTGCGCAAATTATGTGTTCCAAATTTTTATCTTCCTTCTTAAGCACCGGATAACTCAATGGTCCATCTCTTTATTTGTTTCCGGTTTTCAAGCAAAAAATCGAATCTATACTGCAAATCGTTTCAAATAAAACCATATCTTTATTTAATTTAATTAGTACTAGTAAATTTAATTAGTATTAGTACTAGTTAATCTCTACTTCATTCGCTCCTTGCTAACTTTTAAAAATCAGTTTCTTTCATAAATTACTAATTACATACGCCATTCAATTATGCTATTTTACCCTAATTTAATTTTTTGTTTTGTCAGTGCAGGCTAGCGGAGATCATTTGGGAACAAGCCGCCAATGCGCATTACTTAAATTTCTTACGGGATTCCGTGGAGTTTCGGTAAAACATTAATTTTCTTAATTAAGCACGCATGACCAGGCTAGCAGAGATCATTTGCGGAAACAGCCCTACAAACCACTTCCCGGTTCCTTTAAAATAATGGCTTGCCATCTGGCCGTAAGGGAGTACTCGAGCGGAACGAGTAGTGAAGCGGGGGAGGCAGCCCATAAATCGTAAAAAGCCACGGGGGGTTGAAGCGCCTTTATTGTGCTTTTCCGTTATTCTGACTGCGTGGGGCTTAACGGGCCCGTAAATCGGGCCCTTTAATGGGCCTAGGCTTCTCTCTCTCTCACTCTCTCACTCTCTCCCTGTCTCTGTCTTCTCTCTCTGTCTCTTCTCTGTCCTCTCTCTCTCTCTCTCTCTCTCTCTCTCTCTCTCTCTCTCTCTCTCTCTCTCTCTCTCCACTCGAATCCCCGAGATCTTGATGCAAGATAACCCCTAGGGGGGCCCCAAAATTTTTTGAAAAGATCTATAAAAATCGGCGAATTTATTAAATGTCTACAAAAATATAATTGCCTTTTAGTGCATCAAAAATAATAGATTAATAATAATAACAGTTAAACCACCAAATATTGCCAAGAAAAAATGTTTCGAAGAATTGCAAATTTACGATATTTGAAATGGCCTTAATGCACAATCGCCGAGAGTTGGAACAGTGTCTTTATAGTTACGATTAATTGTCGAAGTGTGTAGGAAATTGCGAAAATCGTAATGCCGACATTTACGTAAGAAAATCTCACGGAAAAACCCAGCAAACTTGCGCCGTCATTCGGAAACCCGTTTACCGAAAAATGACATGAAAATTGAAGTGTTTCGCGGCTAAGAGTCCAAAAACACTATTTATTCCCCATAATTCAATATAGTGGATTAGTTGCCATAAAACCCTCGGATCCCGCCACATTTCAGCAAAAATGCCGCGACGGCAGGCTAGCAGAGAGACATTTGGGATGTATCGCAGGCAAACAAGCAAAACCTGTTTCATGTTGATGTGAGGATGCCTATTCATTTTTCTTATCAGTAGGGGGGCGATCTTTGGAATCAACAGATAAGTTAGCCAATGGAAATTTTAACCATATTTAAAGCAGTAACACTCTCAAAAAAAGCTAGAAAAATGTTTGAAAAAGCCGAAAATTTGGTCATTTTGGGTCCTTCCCCCCGCGAATCCTGAAGCTTCTATAGGATTCGGCGACCCAAAATTAGATTTTTTAATTAAAATTTGTGTAGTTTTTATGCGTAAGAATAGTTCAAACAGTTTAGAAACGCATCCGATATCTATAAAAAAATTAGCATTGTGCCGAAAAAAATTGAGGATCTTGAGGAAAGCATTGACAACCTATTAAAACTGTCTTTCCGATTTAACTAATTAATCCAAGGGCTGCGTGAAATGTTTTTGCTAAAAATAGCAAGTGGGCAGGCTAGCAGAAAGGTTTTCGGGAAAATATATTTGGTGCCGGACTATAAAGACGGAGAAGCTAGCAGAAAAGCTGCAGGAAAAAAGGATTAAAACGCGTGAAAAAAGCGTGTTTCGCGGAAAAAATGGTAAAAATATTATTTTTCTTTTGCTAATATTCCGACGTCCTTTTCATCAAAAAAAAATTTTGAAAAAGTTGATGAGGAGGTGGCTAGCAGAGATGCTTCCGGAAAAATATTTTTACACCCCCAGAAAAAAAAGCGCGTTTGATGCCGAGAGCCGGCGAAAAACACAGATACCAATTCTGAATATCGTTAAATCCGAACAGATACAAAATTCGTGGTCTTACGGCACTTTACGGAAATGATTGGAGCTAAAGGCAGGCTGGCAGCTACTATTAAGGAAATTCCTGCTAACTTCCAAGCAAAAAAGTGATTCAGGCTTAAAGGACGATGGAATTGAATTTTTAACCAACTCTCTTCAATGCACTTCTTGGTAAAATTACCCCGAATAGGACGTTGGAAAGTTTCTAGCAAAAACGATTTGTGCAGGCTGCAGGCTAGCTGCAACGATTTGTGGAAATACCAAAGGCTTCGAAAAGATGTGTTTCGATCCAAATATACCAAAAGCCGTTACCGTTGATGTTAATACTTCCTGAAATTTGAGCTTCAAATCACGCCAGAAAATCCACCCAGGTTTACATTTGCAAAATTTAATGAGTAATTTGATAGCAAGAATTTCGCAAATCGGCAAAAACTTCTTGGAAAAGCAACGTCAAAATTTAGAAAAAGGGATTTTCACCTGAGAAACGCTACCAAAGAAGTTCGATCTCACGAATTTCTTGGTCTCTCGGCCTGTGAACAATTTTGCACCAAAAAAAATCCCTTTTTTTGGCAGATTGACAGAGATGTTTTAAAGGGCGATAAGGGTGGCGATGGCTGAATTAATAGAAAACGAAAATTGTAATTTGCGAGTTTTTGAACATTTTAAACTTTTAAAGAAACGTACCGACTGTCGAATATTAATTTTGGCATTTAGAAGCGAAAGTACCAATTTCAAGTTTTGACTATAAGGATCTTGATAAAAAATAATCGTGATAAAAATTCAGAAAAGACAAGATCAAAAAAAGCACACACTAAAAAACATGTTTCATCTCCCGACAATCACGAATAATTATTCTTTTTGGGAGTTATGAAATGAAAAGAAGCTCCGAATTTTGCAGGATCGTGTCTCGAGGATTTCGACGCCAGGCATAAAGACTCGTGTATGGGAGGACGGTGGAGGCAGCAGTGGTACTTTGACCGGGCAAACAAGGCGAGTTCATTGGGGAATTTGGAGGATTTCAATGACTTTAAGCATCTATTTATATTACCTTGAAAGTTACATTTATTTGATGTTATGGCTACCAAATGTGCCAAGAACTACATATTTTCAAGAAATAAAAAAGCCTAAAATCCCTGAAACTTTGATTTTCCAAAAAAAATGTAATAAAAGCCTTATAATTTTTGTAATGCAAAAGTAACCCGATCAAAACGATTTTCTGGGGCTCAATAAAATATTAAATATATTTTTTGTGGAAAAACGATAAAAAATGCCGCGGTTTTGTTCGAAAACCGCCCACCTTTGTCCGAGAGTCGATATTTTTTGTGTTGTTGACGGATAATTCGTAAAGTTTTTACGCTCAGGACTAGTAAAAAGAAGAAACACTTTATCTATTTTTATTCGAAAAAGAACCGGACGCTAAGAAAAAAAGATTTCATCTACCACCATGATAGATCGGATTGGCATTTTGGACGTACTTAACTTCCCGGAAAAAATTGAAACATCAGAATAAACAATTAAAAAATTCCGAATATTTCGTGTGTACGTATAAATCAGATTTATTGAGGAAATTCACAATCTTCAATAATATTTAGAACATTAACTAAATCCTTTCAGGAATGCACGGCATTTTGGTACGACGGCTGCAAGGGGGACGGGACGAATTTGTTCGAGGACGAGCAGAGCTGCTTGATGACGTGCGAGAGGCCGGCCAAGGAGGATGGTAGGGGAATTTGTATATTTTAATTATAGTCTTGTAATTTTAATGCGATAATTTTTGTAGCAATTTTATTGTTAAGCTTGTTAGTTTTCGCCAACATATGATTGATCCAGCAATGCTGTCTGATTTTCACCGGATTTCTGGATTTTTCGCAACACAGAATTTTTAGCTTCTCAAGTAGTCAGTCTCTCCTCTCTCTCTCTCTCTCTCGCTCTCTCTCCCTCTCTCTCACTCTCTCGCTCTCTCGCTCTCTCTCTCACGCTCGTTCGCTCTTGCTCTCACTCACTCACTCTCTCACGCTCTCTCAGGCTCCCTCTCGCTCTCTCTCGCTCTCTCTCTCGCTTTCTCTCACTTTCTCACTCTCGCTCTCTCTCCACTCTCTCTTTTTTACTCACTCACTCTCTCTCTCTCTCTCTCTCTCTCACACATTTTTAGGTTTTCTAAATATTTCAAAAAAGGAAACATTGCCGAAATTACACAACGTATTTTCCGTTAAACTACCCGGAAGGTCGAAACACATTGTTTGCATTTTTTTGTATTCCTATATGGCAATTTTTTCCAAAACACCCCTTTCTAGCCTCGAAACCCTGGCACAAGGGCGAGAAGAAGAAGATGAAGGAGGTCGTCGGGCCGGTTTTTAGTGAGTTTTTGAGGTGTTAAAAGTGTGAGCAAAAATGATGTAAGGAGCTAATAGATACCCTCTAAAATGAGGAGGAATTCAAAGCACATTTTGATTTTTTTTTTGAACATTTTGAAAGTTTCGTCGAGAATGCAGTAAGCCGTCATGACAAAACACGAGCCCATTAGCATCAAAAAGATCTCTTTTTTTAAGCTGCCGATTCGAAACATTTTTTCAGAACCCAACTCTTCGAACATTTGCGAGACGGCGAATCCTTGTGAAAATGGCGCGAGCTGCCATTTCTCGCCGAGAAGAAATGATTATAAATGTCGATGTCTGAAGGGATGGACGGGGAAGAATTGCACACAATCTGCTGGTAAGGAGGGGCAGGCTAGCAGAGATCATTTGGGATGAGAGAGAGGGGGAGGGGGCAGGCTAGCAGAGATCATTTGGGATGAGAGAGAGGGGGGGGGGGGCAGGCTAGCAGAGATCATTTGGGATGAGAGAGAGGGAGGGGGCAGGCTAGCAGAGATCATTTGGGATGAGAGAGAGGGGGAGGGGGCAGGCTAGCAGAGATCATTTGGGATGAGAGAGAGGGGGAGGGGGCAGGCTAGCAGAGATCATTTGGGATGAGAGAGAGGGGAGGGGGCAGGCTAGCAGAGATCATTTGGGATGAGAGAGAGGGGAGGGGGCAGGCTAGCAGAGATCATTTGGGATGAGAGAGGGGGAGGGGGCAGGCTAGCAGAGATCATTTGGGATGAGAGAGAGGGGGGAGGGGGCAGGCTAGCAGAGATCATTTGGGATGAGAGAGAGGGGGAGGGGGCAGACTAGCAGAGATTATTGGACGAATTCGAGGTTTTAGAATTCGACCCCTGCTCCTCGAACCCATGCCAAAATGGGGCCACCTGCCAAGCCAAAAAAGAGAAAGGACAGCCGACCACGTACGAGTGCTACTGTGCACGGGATTACGGTGGCCCGAGCTGTGATCAGCGTAAGTTTATTTGCTATTTTTATGAGTGTATTAACCTCACTAAAAGGTAAGTGATCTAAGCAAGAAATCAGAAGTATTTTTTCCAATTTGGTGTTTCATCTATATATGTCAAAAACCATAAAAAGGATAGTTAATCATTTTGGCTAGCGTCGATCCATTGAATTTATCAGTTACCGTTTTACCCGATTTTTAAGAAACCAGAATCAAGTTTTTCAAAAACCAAACGGCTGTTTTGAGCCTTTGTTTCATCGACTTATGGTTAATCCCAAAAATTCTTATATTTAATGAAGAGCATGTTTGGCTAGAATTTGCGATCAGCTAGCAGCTGGCAGAAATTGAAAAATTGTCTCTAAAATTGCAAATGGTTTTTCTATTTGTATATAAATTTTGTTATTAGAAGCTAATCCAAATTTAAGAAATGAAGCCAGGCCCTAAAATTATCAAAAAAAAACATATTAAGAAGACTTTAAAATTTTTTGTGTTTTATCGAAATTACCGCAAGCAAAAATTTGGGTATTTGTAATGTGTCCGGTGCAGACGGCAAAAGCCAATATTTTTGTATGTATTAACTTGTTTTGCGTAAATTAGATGATAAGTATCCGCTAGATTCAAATTAAGGTCTGTTTTGTATTTTTTATGTTTCATCGAGTTTCCACTAGACCAACATTTTTTCAGTTTTTAATCATGCGAGGGTTACTTTGGCCTAATCATTGTCAAAAATTGAATGGCATTCGTTAGCTTAAATATCTCAGAATTTGAGTTATATTACTGTATTCACCTTCAAATTTAGCTTGATTAAATTAAAATTAAATTCGATGTCAATTCAGGCCCCTGCGAGCAGAATCCGTGCCAAAACAACGGCACGTGCCGGACGACGCGCTCCCATCAGCTGTATTTCTGCGATTGCCCGAACGGGTTCGGGGGCCGCGATTGTGATGTTGGTGGGTCAAAATTAATTTTATTAAATGTAGTTAATAATTGCAGTTCGATATTTTAATTATTTTCCGCCATTTAAAACGCAAAAAATTTAAAAAAAAAGTGTTACGACAATTTTCAAAAATAGCCCTGGTTGTACCGTTCTACTGACGTTGATGCTGTTGACCAATATGTGGTTCAAATTCATTTTCCAAAAAATCAAAAATCCCCCTAAAATAGAAAAACATTTATTTTAGTGGTTCTTTACAAAATGTTGAGGAGGATCGCTTTGCTAACATATTTCGAAATTCCGGATGGTCGCCAATTTTTTGCATAGTATTTGGGGGCGTTTTCCGACCGATTTTCTCATGTGATTTTCGACATTCTTAAACGTCGACTCTATCAATTTCGACGATATAAACTGAAGATTTTTCAAGTCACTTCAATTACATTTTTTAGAAATTGAGCTGATTTTTAACGCTTTTAATTTCCAGCAATCGGCCAAACGCCGCCGGAGAAATTCGGGAAAAACGTGGAGCAAGTGTCGTCCGGGCGGGCCGAATGGGTCAATGAGATGAAGGTATGTTTTTATTTTTAGCTTATTGTTTTTGTCGCCGCGCGATACGCAACGCGCACGCTGGCCTTTACAATGCGTAATCGAACACGACGCCAAAAAAAAAGTTTTGAAATCGTGTTTCATTTTCAAGTCGCGCTCTGGAAAAGATTTTTTTCCCAATGCATTGCGGATCAGAAAAAATGAAAAAAGGTTTTCCATCTAAAACATCGTCTCAGAAAAAAGATTTGATTAATTCGCTTTGTTTTGAAACGCTCCAAAACATTCCGGGAATTGATGGCCATCGAAAATTCAAGTTTCCGCGGTAATGTTTCAGTATTACATAACGCTATCAGAAAATAGTGGCTCTTAATTGTTGGTTTTCTGCCACGTGGAGCACGAAATTTTTAGGAATTTGACTTTGGTATCTTTTAAAAGACTAAAATCTGCCGCCGAAATGATGGTATGGATTGTCACAATCTATACGCTTGCCTTGCTGGGCCCTTTAAAAAAGTGAACAAATTCGGGTTGCCAGAATCATGTTTCAATTCTATGGCACTCTCACTCGAAATAATATTTTTTAATACGCGGTGATATGTACAATTTTGCACAAAAGCTATCTACCTGGAAAAACTAGCCGTGTTATTGGTTAGAGTTTAAGTTAAATTTTTGCAATTTTTTTTAATAATTCTGATCCTAAATAATCTCTGCTAGGTGACAACAAAAAATTGAAGATTTTAATAAGATTAATATAATTCATAAATTCCCCAATTTTTACAATTTTTAGCTGCGCTTCGCCAACAAGAAAAAGAGTGACGCGGACGATCCGGAAGGGGCGGCAGCCGCCGCAAAAGAAGCCGCCGCCGCCGACGAGCCGTATAAAGGTATCGTTGCGTACTTTAGATTCGTAAAAGAATTAAAATTGAGTTTTCATCAGAAAAGTGTAATAAAACTGAAATTATTGGAATTTTTAGTTATTTTTTGGCAGGATTGTTGTTTTCTATATTAGATATAAAACTACAAAACTAAACTAAACTAACCAAACTAAATTTTTTATGGTTATTGACAAACGTGCAACATTTTAATTAAACATTTTGAAGTTTTTTTGGTGTTACAGGAAGAACTTATTAACTATAATGTTTTATATAATTTAATTTTAGATAGATTGTAGATAATTTTCATAATTTAATTATTGAATTCGATATAAGCTTATACATTTTGGTCAACCAACTTTTACCAGGAAATTTAGGAATTCGTAGTCAGTTCAATTACCAATTCCGACGTCAAATTGAATGGTTTCGATTTCACCGAAGAATGCAGAAATTTGAAACTTTTTAATTTCATCCTCAAAATCTTTTTAGTGAGAAAATGATCTAACTTCAGCCCCAAAGACAGAGACTTAGTTACAAAGCTTTTAGCATTACAAAACCAATTCTTTTTGTAAAAAATAGTTTTAATTTAGTAGCTTAATAATAATTTAATATGCTTTTTTAATATTCAGATGCAAAGCAGCAAAATTTGATAATTCTTATGGGCATAGGTCCAACGTCACACTGAATAGTCTTGATTTTACCGAAAAATCCAGAAAGTTGAAACTTTTTAATTTCATCTCCAAAATCTTTTTTAGTGACAAATTATCTAACTTCAGCCCCATTGACTATAAAATTAATCGCAGGATATTGAATTTTACAAAACAAATTATTTTTCTTAAATATAAAAAAATAGTGTGTGTGTGTGTCTGTGTAGATTTGCATCCACTTCCGGAGGTATGTTCCGCTCATAACGGGTCAGGGAAGAAGTTTTCCGATATGTTTTATACGTCATTTGGTGCGTAATGGAGTGGAGATGACTGCCGACTTATTAGATTTTTCAAAATGTACTATTTTCGACATTAAATTTAGGTTTTTGTGAAAGGACCTTTCTTAGGCAAAATTTGCATGCGCCGGAAGTGGATATTGCCTATAAAATCAGGCTACAGAGGAGATTTCCCATTTTTGTCAGCGGGATTTGGGCAGAATATGCAAAGTATTTTTGTGATCGTACCTAGACGAGGCCCAGGGGTGAAAAGCCGCGGAGCGGCTTTTCAACCCTGGTTTTTCTTAAAAAATTGATTGAACTTTTTAATTTTCAGACGCCAAGCAAAAGAAGCGAGAGCGTGAGGAGAAGGAGGAAAAGGAGAAGCTCGAGGCGGCCGCCATTCAAAAGGCCGAGGAGGGAAAGCGGAAGAAGGCCCAGCAGGAGGAGGAGGTAGGCTAGCAGAGGCGATTTGGGGAAAATACGATGGAATATGCAACTGTTCGAACCCATTAAAAACGAAGGTTTCAAAAATATTGATGTTACTCGAGCTATGACACATCATTAGTTCTAGGATGTACTTAAATTTACAAAAAAACTAGCCGTTTTGAAAACTACGAAGAGGCAGGCAGTTTGGGGAAATACGATGGAATATTCGATGCAAATCTAGCCAGATTAAAAGTTTCAAAAATTTTTGATGTTACTCGAGCTACGAAACATAATTAGTTAGATGCTGTATTATTATTTGCTGGAATGCAGAAAGGAAATCACGCGGTTTTGAAAAATACGACATAGCAGAGGCAAATTGGGGCGAAATACGATGGAATATGGAGGTTTCAAAAATATGGATGTTACTCGGGCTATGAAACATATTATTTTGAGGATATACAAAATTTACAAATAATTTACAAAAAAACTAGCTGTTTTAAAAAATACGAACTAGCAGAGGAATATGGGAAAATACGATGGAATATTCGATGCAAATCTAGCCAGATTAAAAGTTTCAAAATTTTTTTGGTGTTACTCGAGCTACGAAACATAATTAGTTAGATGCTGTGTTATTTTGGAGGAATGCATTTTACATGATTTTTACGTATAAAAAAACTGAAAAAATAAAAATTTCCAAAATGTTGATTTATTTTCGTCAAAAATGCATTAAAAATGACCAACTAGGGCCACAGCTTTAGAATTTTCAAATTTAAAAACAATTTTTTTATAACATAATTTTAAGAACCCCATAAAAATTATTTGGGAATTTAAGGTGTATTTAGGTGTTCAGGAGCTGCTTTTTATATATTATGGATAAGCAAAAACACACGGTATTATAATGCAGAAATGGCACCGAAATACCAAAATCTCTGAAACATCTTTTTACTATCGCCTTTACAAGCTGGGCACGATAACGGCAATCGGTTCTTTTGCATTATCGGGGGTGGGGCATCGATTTTCCATGGATGCCTAGTTAGGAGTAAGTATTTTAAAGATGTTTGGGGGTAGCATACACTCCCCCCGGAGCAGGCCAGCAGAGGCCATTTCGGAAAAGAAAAGCTTGTGTAGGCTAGTCGCAGGAATATTAAGTGATCGGTTTGATTCTTATGATTTTCAATTTTTGAAACATCTTTCGGATCAAAAATTTTTGTTTTTGAAATGTATTTTAAATTTACCTTAACATAGAAATTCCGGACAAGCTGGCAGAGGGCATTTCAGGAAAATACAAGCGATCGCAAATGGCACAAATTGTTTCGCAAAGAAAATCGGCTAGTTGCCCATTTTTGCGACACATTTATCGGGTTGGAGCTTTTGCATAGCGAACGGGAGGGTTTTTGACCCTCTGACGTAAGTGTGTGCCGGGGCGCGCTTTAGCAGTGAGGGGGTTCCGGACGCGCCACATTACGCACGGGCGTAAGGTGTATAGAACGGAATACTTCTTCTGAATTTATTTTTTACAAAGTGGATATATAAAGTAAAAGAAGTATGCAGAAGGCTTTTTAATAAATAAAAGAACCTATTTATGGTAAATCTGGAACAGTTAATGGTCAGTATCATGGCTTTTCGGAATTTTGGGAATATATACCAGTATTTTTGCTGATTGGTTCACTTTTGCTCGATATTAATTGTAGACTCTCGTCTGAAATACTTTTTTTAAATCAGAAGCTACCGCGATGTCTTTAATTACAAAAAGCATTACAAAGAAGCAGGGGCGCAGGAACTTTCGCAAAGTAGGCTGTGAATGGCCAATGAAAGCTAAGGAGATACAAGATACAAACGCCAATGAAGAATCATATAAAACCACAGACAGGTGAAGAATTGTGAAACTTTAACTCTTTCGAAGAAGCCTAAAAATCTTAGATGGTAGCGGGTCCAGGAGGCTCGAGTTTATGTTGTACTTCCGTCAAACCACGCGAGCTTTTGCCGTGGGCTCTTTGTATGATTCATTTTAAGTTTAGAGATTTCAAGTTCTTTTCCTTTCATACACTAATATTATGACGAACATTAACACCAAGCTAAAGTAAATGATTCTCCTCAGTATAAACCTATGAGGTGACAATCATCAGTTCCCAACTCGCGAAAACACTGTCCTCTGGTTAGTAAAAAGCTTTCTACATGCTTCTTTTACTATTACATGTATATTCTCTTTGTTAGAAGTAATAAATTAAAGTAGAATAAATTAATTAAAAAAGTATTCCGTTCTATACACCTTACGCCCGTGCGTAATGTGGCGCGTCCGGAACCCCCTCACTGCTAAAGCGCGCCCCGGCACACACTTACGTCAGAGGGTCAAAAACCCTCCCGTGCATAGCGAATGAAAAAAATAATTTGTCGAAAAGTTTGCTTTTTTGGATTCTTGACACCACTATCGATAGAAATATTTGCAAACTTAATTCTAAAACTTTTAAAAGATCGTTAGATACGGTGCTACTTGTGCATTATAAGAATCCAGAAATCTGGCAATTTACAAATGGTTGAAACATATTTTTGTGTAAAAATAAAAGCTGAAGAACGCAGAATCTTAGTTTTACAAAAATGTCTTAATTTTTAAAATTGGCATGCCTTTCTCAGGGCCAGCTAGCGGTGAGTTTTTGGGAAAAGCGCAAAATAAAAACAATACAGAAAGGCACGAGACCCCAGGAATCGCCATTAAAGTGCAAGGAAGCCAAAAGATGCCTACGAATCGTGAAACATCTTAATCCTATTGCCGGCCCGATATTTTTATGGCAAACCAGCAGAGATTTTTGAGGAAAGCCAAAGCAATTTCACATATTTAGATTGCGAAAATTGAGCTTTAATAAAATTAAAATCCTCAAGTCCTTTATTCTTTTCCTTTATTAAATTCAATTTTTTTCAGGAAGCCCTGCAGCGCGCCAAGGAAATTGCCGCGAAGACCGAGAATTCCGGCAAATGTTCCGGATTTAGCTCTATGCTAATTTTGCTCTTTTTATCAGCTAGGTTCCGATTTTAATTCAAATCTTAGTCGTCAAATTTTGGAAGAATTGATGTTTTACAAAACCTAAAATTCTTAAAAATAAACCCTTGCCCAAGAATGGCTTTTTGCTGCCCCCCCTATTTCTATTACGTGTATCACTTTCCGCATCGAATCACATATTTTTCACCATTTTTAAATTTAGCAATTAAATGCGATTTTTAGAATTATCGTAATTGATTTTTTATTAATCCTCCTTTCAGCTTTGTATTATAGAAATTTTTAATGAAACATTTTTTCCAGCTGATTTGCATTTACAGAATTTTTTAATACTGTGGATTACTGTATTTTCTGTCTTATTGTACCTGGAATCATCAACTATAATAAAAAAGTAGTGGCGTCCGTCCGTCCGTCCGTCCGTCCGTCGTGTCCCGGATTCAACTCGAAGGGGAAAGGAGCTAGAGCTTAGCTCTCTTCGGATTCGGATAGAGCGTGGTCAGAAACCCCCAAACTGATAAAAAAATTACGAAAAAGTTTTTGTTTAAATTATTAAAATTAACTTTGAAAGTGGCGCCTTAATAAAACGAGTGGGGGCCCCTCTCCCCGGGAGGCCACGCCCCCTTTCTCTTCGCCCCTCTTCCCCAGGCCCCTTCGCGCGCCCAGATGCCTTTTTGAGTTACTTTAATACTTTTAATACTTTTTAATTATGTTAATTAATTATTTAAATTATTTAAAGTATCTAAAGCCATCAGGAAGGTATTGAGGTAGTTTTTGAAGGGGATTTCAGCCATGGGGGGTATCTGAAGCCATCAGGGAGGTATTTAGGTAGTTTTTTGAAGGGGATTTCCAGCCATGGGGGTATCTGAAGCCATCAGGAAGGTATTTAGGTAGTTTTTGAAGGGGATTTCAGCCATGGGGGTATCTGAAGCCATCAGGAAGGTATTTAGGGTAGTTTTTGAAGGATTTCAGCCATGGGGGGGTATCTGAAGCCATCGGGAAGGGATTTAGGTAGTTTTTGAAGGGATTTCAGCCATGGGGGTATCTGAAGCCATCGGAAGGGATTTAGGTAGTTTTTGAAGGGGATTTCAGCCATGGGGGGTATCTGAAGCCATCAGGGAGGTATCTAGGTAGTTTTTGAAGGGGATTTCAGCCATGGGGGGTATCTGAAGCCATCGGGAAGGGATTTAGGTAGTTTTTGAAGGGGATTTCAGCCATGGGGGGTATCTGAAGCCATCAGGGAGGTATCCAAGTAGTTTTGAAGGGATTTCAGCCATGGGGGGGTATCTGAAGCCATCGGGAAGGGATTTAGGTAGTTTTGAAGGATTTCAGCCATGGGGGTATCTGGAAGCCATCAGGAAGGTATTTAGGTAGTTTTTGAAGGGATTTCAGCCATGGGGGTATCTGAAGCCATCAGGGAGGTATCTAAGTAGTTTTTGAAGGGGTTTCAGCCATGGGGGGTATCTGAAGCCATCATGGGAGGTATTTAGGTAGTTTTTGAAGGGATTTCAGCCATGGGGGTATCTGAAGCCATCAGGGAGGTATTTAGGTAGTTTTTGAAGGGGATTTCAGCCATGGGGGGTATCTGAAGCCATCAGGGAGGTATTTAGGTAGTTTTTGAAGGATTTCAGCCATGGGGGTATCTGAAGCCATCAGGGAAGGTATTTAGGTAGTTTTTGAAGGGATTTCAGCCATGGGGTATCTGAAGCCATCAGGGAGGTATTTAGGTAGTTTTTGAAGGGGATTTCAGCCATGGGGGGTATCTGAAGCCATCAGGAAGGTATTTAGGTAGTTTTTGAAGGGGATTTCAGCCATGGGGTATCTGAAGCCATCAGGAAGGTATTTAGGTAGTTTTTGAAGGGATTTCAGCCATGGGGGGTATCTGAAGCCATCGGGAAGGGATTTAGGTAGTTTTGAAGGGATTTCAGCCATGGGGGGTATCTGAAGCCATCAGGAGGTATCTAAGTAGTTTTTGAAGGGATTTCAGCCATGGGGGGTATCTGAAAGCCATCGGGAAGGATTTAGGTAGTTTTTGAAGGATTTCAGCCATGGGGGTATCTGAAGCCATCAGGGAGGTATCTAAGTAGTTTTTGAAGGGGATTTCAGCCATGGGGGTATCTGAAGCCATCGGGAAGGGATTTAGGTAGTTTTTGAAGGGGATTTCAGCCATGGGGGGTATCTGAAGCCATCAGAGGTTATCTAAGTAGTTTTTGAAGGGGATTTCAGCCATGGGGGGTATCTGGAAGCCATCAGGAAGGGATTTAGGTAGTTTTTGAAGGGATTTCAGCCATGGGGGTATCTGAAGCCATCAGGAAGGTATTTAGGTAGTTTTTGAAGGGGTTTCAGCCATGGGGGTATCTCAAGCCATCAAGGAGGTATCTAAGTAGTTTTTAAGGATTTCAGCCATGGGGGTATCTGAAGCCATCAGGGAGGTATTTAGGTAGTTTTTTGAAGGGGATTTCAGCCATGGGGGGTATC
>CATQJA010000535.1:0-12168 GCA_958295435.1 Mesorhabditis spiculigera
AAAAGTTTTTCCATCACATTTTTGTAGCCCTGACAATAAACTGTAGTAATCATCGTTCGGACAATACACAAAATTCATGATGCAGGTTTTTGTCGCCAAATTAGATTTGTTCATTAATCTTCCAGTAAACATGCGAAACTGTATGTCGCAAACTACAAAGACATGCGCATCTCACAAGCTACCGTATATGCGTCTCAATATTTCGTATCTTTATTCGCAACAAACAAACAACAGCGAAACAAAACAATGGCAACAAATAAATCAACAAAAAAAACTAGACATTTGTAAAATTCATTCCGTGTAGAAGCAATTCAGGATGTCTTGGACTGATTGCGGGTAGGCTTCGGGGGCGGAGGGCTGAAAAGTGCGATTAGAAACAAGGCAAAAAAACCGGGGTTATCGAAAAATAAAGCAAAAACAAACCGTGGATTGCGCTACACTTGTTGGAGCGGCGCCCTGCTTTTCCTTCTTCTTCTTCTTGGCCCGTTCCTTCTTGTCCAACCGCTGCTCCAGTTGGCTGACGAAAGTCGAACGGGCGATCCCTAAAGAAAGGTTTTCCTGAATTTTGCTATATACTGACCATCAGTGCTTTTCGTAGCAGGTGTCGCTTGCGTTGCCTCCGGCTGCTCATCTCTCTGTGATTCCTAAAACATAAGATTAGGGCCGTTAAAAGGCAATTATCATACCTGTGCCAATCGCAGCCTCTTTTGCTGCAACTTTTTCGACCGCTTTGTCATTGGCACCTAAAGAGGGCAGGCTTTACATCTGATATGGCAATCGTTTTACCTTCACAATATGGGTCGCGTCATTCTCGGTCATCTCGTCCTCGGTAAGAGCCACCTCAATATCCGGCGCTCCACCGTCAGACTTTTCAAACATGAGCTCCTTGGTGCGATTGCGCTTCCGCTTCATGGAGTTGAAGTTTTTCTGAATCATCACCAATGGCCCCAAAACAGCAAATACCGTTTTCTGCGCTAGTCGTGCTTGATTCGCTCTATTCGTCTCGTCCTCCAGAATCTCCAGCTCATCCTCGGTGAGGTTGACGGCCAAGTCTGGGGTTTCTTGAGCAACGCCGCCTTGGTGCAGAGGCCCCTTTATTCCCTAAATTTACAAAACATCAACCGCTTAATCCCTGGAACATACAAAATGAGTCGGGTTCTCCTCGTTTTCTTCCATCTCGTCCTCGGTCAGACAGATATCCACGTCCGGAATCGGTTCGCTTGTATTGTTCAATAGCCGCCGGTTCTCCCGAGCTTTTTCGTCGATGTGAAGGAGTTGCGAGTCATCGTCGACAGTCTCCTAAGAGCAAATTAATTAAGGAAGAATACGGCAACTGTCAATTCAAATAAAACCACCGCACCTTCCCAGGCTGGAGAGAGCGGACGCGCAGCGAGGCGACATCATGAAGTCTGGGCCGTGCCAGAGAATCTGTCAAACCGAGCAGGAGCGGACGGACAGCCGATGTCGGGCACAGAACGCAAAGTCGGCGAGCAATCTAAAGCAGTCATACGCGCAAAAAAACATGTTCTTACATGAACAGGCGGCGGAACGTGCTCATTTTGCGCCGTCAACAGCGAGGCCACGATGACGTGCGCCGCTTCGACGCCGGGATACCGCAGCGCCCATTGACATGCCGCACGCGCCACTGTTTGGAGCACCTACAAGAAAGGTCTTGAAGTTAAGATCCAACAATTTTGTCGATTCTTTCGCATTATCCGGAATGGAACGGAATTTTCTTTTGCATCCAACTTTATAATATTAATGGGGGAAGTGCTTACTGTTTTTACTATTCGAAAAAGGCAAAAGCGTCAAAAAGTACCAAAAAATATCAATTTCGACCAAAATTCGGTTTACAAAAAATTTTAAAGTTTTCTTAATAGTTTTCCACTTAAAATGCAATCAAATTTGACCAAAAACACTATTAAAATACATTATGATAGGCATTTTGGCGTCTTAGCCGAAATTCGGTCCCGCCGGTGAAACGGAAGTACCATTTTCTCTGAAATCGTTACCTCAGGCTTCACCAAGTACCCACAGCGCGTGATGATCTGCGAGACCGCATAGGCCGCTTCGTTTTTGTATTCCTGAAACCACAAAGTGAATGTTGATGCCGGAAAAGCTTGACATAAAAAAACTAAACGAACCTGTTCGTGTAGCGGCTGAACCATTGAAGTCCAGATGTCAAAAAGACGCGTCTGGAGACCGGAAGATGGCCCGTAGAGCTCTGCGTATTTGCCAATGCAAGCGAAAAGAGCGGCCGAAGGAGTGTCCAGGTTTGATGTCTGAAAAGGAGGCTCTTAGAGGTAAAAAAACAACAATGAGCCAAAAAAAGCGCGCAACTCACCAGCAGCGATACAATCTTTGGCACCAGGCTGAGCAACGCCGCCCCGGAAGCTTCGGCCAATCGGGTGATGATGTCGAAAGCGAGGGGTTGCAGCTCCTTCTCGCGCAAAACCTGCGCCAGCGTGGCGATCAGCTCGTTCAGCGGCACCGATTCCCCTAAAATAAAACAAATAAAGTTTCCTGGTTGCTCACAAACCGGGTTTGGCCTTTCCCAAAATCTTTGCCAGCAACTCCAGCAATGTTTTGGCCAATTTGCCACGATGCGCCGGCTGTCCGAGCACTTTCAGCTGTAGAATCTCCGACTGGTCGGCTTCCTGGAAACAAAAATTTTAGTAACAGCTCTCGCGCTCACCGTAGTCATCCGCTTGCTGAGCACGATGGTGAGCGTCTTCAAGATTCGAGGGATCGCCGATGATCCATGCCTAAATACTCTTAGAGTAAAAGGAAACAAACAAAAACCTGAGTGCAAATGTCGCCATCGCCGCTTCTTTCCCTTCCTCGGCAGCCTGGCCCTCATTTCGCACAGAATCGTCGAGGAGATCGAGCAGGACGGCGTCAATCGTCAGACTGTGGTCTTCGATCGTTTTCTGCAAAAAAAGTGTTTTTTTTCACTAAGAATTTGGCGGCTGCTACCTTCGGATTCCTGAGCAGCAATTCCATGATGAACAGAGCCGACGACGTGGATGCTGTCTGTCGGTGCATCGTCGCCACTCGTTGCGTCAACCAGTTGCGCGAACTGAGAAATGACGCCGGGGCGGAACTAAAACAAAGTCATAGTCGTTCAAAGCGACAAACAAGGCTTGCGATCTGCTAACGCTGATTTAATAGTTTCTGAACAAGCCCTGGCTTTCAGAACCGCTGCACAATCACGGTTTTCGAGAAAATTTGCTCGGAAAGGGCGGCTTTTGCCTGCACTTTTATGAGTTTTTTCCAAGCTTTTTATCGTTCAGCTGTTTTTCAAAGTAAAACATAATTTTAAGCGCCTTCGAATAGCCCATGTCACAACACCAGACTAGGATCAGACGTACTTTCGAGTAGCAAAAGCCAGAGCCGTCCAGAGCAGCTCCTGTTCCAGATCGTCCTTCGGCGTCAATTTGTGAAGCGCGTCGAATGCTGCCGACTCGATTTCGGGCCGGCCGTGCTTGAACTTGGGGAGTTGCTTCCGTATCAGCCTCTCCATGGCTAAAAAGCATTTTATCAAGAATATCCGGCTTCGTTATCCCCATAATTCAAAAGGCGATATATTTAACGATAGTAGCAGTAAACTCAAAAGCGCAGTACACGTATGGACGTATTTCATTCGTTTATTCTGTACATATCAAAAGGCGAATTGATCCGTTACAAACCAGTTAAATCAATAAAAAACACGAAATATCCTCTGTTCTCTAAGCACTGTTTTAATAAAATGAGTTCTTCATCTAGGCATGTTCCTTGCGCTGCTTCCGGTGAAGAAGGCGCCTAACAAGAAATATATGAAGAGAGCTATTCACTTTACCGTTCTCGCTCATACTCCTTGATTCGCATCAAATGGTCCTCGTATTCGCATTTGTCCCACGCGCCGCGCTGATCGTCGCAAGCGTGGCCGGCAAACGGCGCGTTTTTCGTCTATAAAATACATAAATCATCATATCTTGTCAAACTTCAATTCCTGACAACAACCTCTAGCCTAAAAAGCCTACCTGACACTTCATAAGGTCAATCAAGTGATGCGCACAATAATCCCGCTGTCCAGGCTTCAACCGGAACTGCTCCATCTCTTCCCAAGTGGCTTTCATCACGCGTTCCTAAAAATTAATGTTACAAAGATTCTGAGATTGCCAGTAACCTTTCGCGGGCGCTCAAAGCCAGCTTGCGGATCGAAGGTAGGCGGGCGATCGGTTCGCGGTGCCGTCTCCGGGGAAAGAGCCCCCTCAAGCGAGACGGACAGCTTGGTGCCCATACCTGAAAAAGAACCTTTTTGTAATTCTAGTTTCGAAAAACAAGAAATATAGAAACAACTTTTTCTATAATAAAAAAAATAGATTTTACAATTCTTTTCGCCAAGTCAACGGATGCTGTCCCTTTCCCCTGCGTAAGTGTGGATAGGAGTGCTGCGTTGGCTTTTCCTCCCCCCTCCAAAAAGCTTTCCGCAAAAAGGCTTCTATTTTCCACTTTTATTTCGGTAAAAAGATGCTATTGGCGTGTATTTCTGACATTTCCCATTGGAAGCCAATGGTTCAATCCTTTATTCAAATCACAAAATACGCAGGCAAAGTATCAATGGGGGCAAATACCCGTGGGGGAGCTTGAAAGGTGAGGTGAAATAGAGTTATTTCCGAAATTCTCGATTGGCTAGTCTTGGACGCGGCTCTTGACCGACATATAGGGCCTCAGATAGAGCCACCAGTACTGAAAAGGTAATGGTAATGGTATAGTTTCCTGTCCCTTCCCGTGCCCCCAAACTGGAGGGCAAGCTAGCAGAGATCCGTGGGGATCCTGATAATTTGCGCACCCACCAAAAGGTTGAAAATGATGAAAAATACGGGGAATAGTGCCCTGGAGATGAGGTCTATGCGCCGGCTGTTTTCGCGGTATTTCCGGTGCCACGTGTCGTGCCACCAGGAGACTTTCTGAAATGGAGTACGATACTGCACAAAATACGCCGACAGCACTCACGGGGTGCCGAGGAGCAGACGACGTGTGCTGGGGGTTGGCGAAGATTATTGGGGAATCGGGAGGGACGGAAGAGTAACCGGGTAGCTCATAGTCAGCGCCGGTCCTGAAGAGAAGTGCAAAATGGAATACGAGTGACTTGTGAAGGTTTAAAAAATTTTAGACCGTTATTAATGTGAAAGTCAACCTACAATCGATGAAAGAAATTGCTCGATCGCCGCCCTCGATTCTGGCACAGATCCTTGCGCGCCGCCCAGTTGACCAGCGCGAACTCGAGCAGCGCTCCGAAGATGAACGCTGGAAACGGTAGAAATTTTTCCTAAATCTCTGTGACAGATCGCTTGTTAGTTGCCGAAAACTCACCCAAACAAACCCCGATCCAAATGTCGATGGCTTTCGTGTAGCTGACTGGGGGCAGATTTGCGTTCACGCCGCTCGCCTAAAGTCCGCACAATTATTACCAATTTTTTTGTGCAAATTTAGCTATTTTCAAGTGGCAACACTCGTTAGAGACCTTCGAATTCTCTAAAAATTTTAATTTGGTCGAAAAATCGATGTTTGTAATTTGGTTCTTTCGCATTTCGGGGAAAGCAAATTGTGTGGGTCTAGAAACACCTAATACCTTAGTAGGGAGTATTTGATACTGTTTTTAGGCAATTAAAGCTATATTTCAGCCAGAAAAATATCTAAAACTCAAAACGTCGAAATTTTTTGTCAAAAAAAATCAATATTTTTGTATTTTTTAATACCAAATTTAGATGTGTAAAGCACTTCCGCTATTTATAGTTCAAAATGATCCTAAGAAAAAAAATTTGGTGTTCCCCCGCTAATGGGAACGAACCTTTTTAATTATATTAGTAAGGTTTTACGTTCGGCAATAGTAAAAAACAGCTTAGAAACACTTATTCTATTATTACTGGATTAGAGCCATTCACCTGAGTGGTCATCGTGAGCAGCGTGGTCACCCCCAGGGTTACACGCGCGGGCACCGAGTCCTTGTCGAGCCTAGAAAGATATTTTACAGGCCGTCGAAGCCAAGATTTACCAAAAAGACACCCAGGAAACGGCCACCAGCATAAAGGAAGGGATGTACAGCTGCAGCAGATAGTAGGAGAACTCGCGCTTCAACTCCAGGATAGTACTCAGGCAACTGTAGACACCTGAAAAAACGCCTATCCCAAAAAAATCCCAGTCTGACCGGTATTTGTAACCGATGTACAGTTTCCGGTTGTCACTGACGATAGCAGGAAAGAGGGCAGCGACAAGCTCAAGCCTTGCTTGATCTGGATCGGCGACTCGTCTTTCCATGTATATTCTAAAGCATTTTTTACATATTTTTTATGCCCACCAATATCGTCGGTGGTGTAGGCGTAGGACGCAAAGTCGATCTTGCACTCTTGCACTGAAAAACGGTACTGGACTGTTAGCAGGGGGGTTATGGCGGGGGAGGTAGCAAAAATGTTTTCTTAGGATCGATTCTCATTTATACAAAAAGCTGAAAGGTTTCTAAGCTGTTTTATGCTATTCCTAAAAATACAACTGACAATTTTTTACTAAAAAAATACAAAAGATATCGATTTTTGCCAAAAAAATGGCCGTTTTTGGCCAAAATTTACCCTTAGAAAACGTGTTTTGAACGTTTTTAAGATAGTTTTCTCGTTGAAATATAGTTTATTTTATTAAAAACACTCTTAAAATACGGCCTATTAAGTTCCTAAGGATTTCTAGACTTATACAAAAAAAATTGCTCCGCTCCCCCGATAATGCGAAAGAACCTATGGTTTTTGTGATAGACAGATGAAAATCATCAAATCAAAAATTCAAAATTGAATTTCCTTGGAATTTGCATGACTTTTTAGTGTTCCAAAACTACCAAAAACCATAGAAAGACAATGTAAGGTGCTAAAAATTTTTGCTGGTAGATGAAGATGATGCTTGAAGGGCAGCTAGCTCCGCCTGCCCCCCTACCCCCGATAACAGTCCAGTACCAAAAAAACCGATCTAAAACCATGTAAACACAAACCATCTAGCGGGTAATTGGACAACCGCATCGGGCAGGAAAGGGTTAACGTCAACCGCGTGCTGTATAGGATTCGACCCGTTCCTAAAACCAGAGAAACGTTAGAACGTATACAATAGGAAAATCACCGTTGAAAACACGTATCAAAACGTTCGGCGTGTCGATGTCGTGCTTCTTGCCCTCCTTTTCGTTTTGAAAGAACGTGTCCGGCATCTGGGGATCAATTTTTTGATAAATTAAATTTGTAAAGATACCCAAATCTTTTGGCCGGGTGAAAGCACGATGTGGGAAAGACGATCCGACACGAAGAAAAGGCGCTCGTCCACCCATTCCTCTCTAAAAATGCGCTTCTGCATTATCGGGGGAAAGCATTTTTGTTCTCTAGGACCGAACTTTCTAATATAAATAGAGCTCTCTCACTCTCTCTCTCTCTCTCTCTCTCTCTCTCTCTCTCGCTCTCTTTCTAATCACTAAAGTTATTTTTATAATCCCGAGACGCAAAATTTAGAATTTTCTCGCAAAAAAAGACAAAAAACGATCTCGGTTTTTCGACCAAATTTCAGATTTTGAAAAATCTCTAAGTTTTCAGATCGTTTTCCACTTGAAACATAGTTGACTTTTATTAAAACATTATGAAAATATTTACTATTACTTTACTAAAGCTTTAATGAAAAATTTAAAGTTATTTTTGACAATTTTTAATTTATGATTATGATTTTAAAAAAATTTGGTCCTACTACCATAATTGAAAAGAACCCTAAAATACATAAAAAATAGTTGATCGCCATGAATAGTCTGGATAATCAAAAAAACTTTGAAATACCTAAAAGTAAAGTGCAGCGAGTATTCCATGTTGACGTCGTCGACTTTTGAGATGCTTCTGAAAAGAGACGATTTGCGCATGAACAGATACAAATCATAAACCTTTTATATAGTAATGTTCACATTAATTATAACTAAAATACAATTTATACTTAAGAAACGATACCTGAGATACATGTTGACGGTGACGAGCACGGGTCCAGTTGGATCTTCCTCGTCAGGTGGCGGCTGAAAATACGTAAATTGACAAATCGACAAAAAGGTAAGATGATTTATAGATTTAAGAATTAAAACACATTAATAAGATGTACTTTCACAAGTATTAAAATACCTGTAAGCTGCCGCGCGGTCTGACCCTCCAGTCATAATTGCTTTCCGGGTTTTCGACAAGTTCTTTGATGATGCGCTGTTCGTCGAGCAGCTTTTCGTATCTAAAAACCCTTTGCATTGCCGTTGCCTATCCACACATTGTACTGCGTAATTTAAAAGCTAAATTTGTTATGGTTAAATGGTACTTTCGCAATATCGGGGGGGGGAGCCGACTTTTTCTAAGGATTTATTTTCTCTGTAAATTTTGGAAGCTAAACAGTATTGTATTATTCCTGAACGTGAAAACGTTATAAATTTTTGTAAAAATATCGCTTTTCAAACAAAAAATTTTCCACGTTTCGTTGCTTGTTTTCCACTTGAAACATGGTTCAATTTCACTAAAAAGCCCATTAAAACACTTACTATTGAGTTCCTAGATCTTCCCGGAGTTATCGGAAAAAATTAGGTTCCCACCCCCCGATAACGCGAAAGCTCCAAGTGAGTAAAGGGTAATTATTTAGAAAACCTTACCCAGGTATTTCAGCTGCGCCGGCGATCGAATAGGTCAAGACGAGCAGGCTGAACATCATTTCAGCATTGAGCCCCTAAAGTCTGCTGTTTCGGGGATGGGGTAGGCTAGCAGGGGTCCTTTAGGACCTGGGAAAAAGTCAGAAGAATCCGTGGGCCGTATATAGTAACGTATCGGGCAGGAATACGGCTGGGGCTTTAGAAATAATTTCTACTAAATGATCGTCACCACTACAGGATGCCCCACAGCCCTCTTCTTTCCTTTTTCGGCTCGGGGGTTTACTTGCGGGCGGGGCAGACCTGTTTTGTGTAAGCGGAATTTTTATTCCTGAATTGGATATTGAAAAAAGTTTTAGTGAAATTATTAATTTTTTTTTTTTTTTTTTTTTTTTTTTTTTTTTGGTTTGGTTTTTGTTTTTTTAAATTCACCAAAATATTTTTTTTTTTGGGTTTTTGTTTTGTTTTTTTTTTAAAATTGTTTTTTTTTTTTTTTTTTTTTTTTTTTTTTTTTTTTTTGGGAGATAAGTCTTCCCCCTGGAGGAATTTTTTGCTTTACGAAAATTACGTCTAAATTGGTATAAAAATTGACAGCACTCTGAGACCGACCCGAAAACGACGATTTTTGGGACAATACTCAAAATCGGCCGGCTAATTGCGAAAACATAGCCAAAAATGAGTACCAGCGTTTCCCAAAAAGCAGTTTTTAGCGATAATTTTTTGTTTTACAAGATTTTGCGTAGAAAATTCAGCTGCACATAGTTTTTATAGGTTCCCCTCGCTGGTAAAAATTTGGGCCCGATCGGATAGAAAATGTCCAAATGCTCGCTAATTGCGAAAACATAAAGGTCACTAAAAAAAGCCAGAATTACGACCAAGTCACAAAAAACTACACGGTGGCCTGAATTGCGTCCTTTTGGGGATGGCCCCCCGGTTGGTGGTGAAAATGGAGGATAGAGACCAGTCCCAGGCCATCAGCAATTATTCAGCGCCTCCCTCAAAGGGTCCCCGTCGGCTGGCCAGCCATGCCATAACTTGCTTATTGTCTTTCTTTGCTAACCAATGCGCTTGAGCCGCATGTTTTGTGTCCGCGGAGCCGAAGGCACGCTCAAAATCTTGGCGCTACGGGTTTCGGTACTGTGCTTTTAGCGGGGGGGACTAATAAAAAAAAAAAAAAAAAAAAAAAAAAAAAAAAAAAAAAAAATAAAAAAGTGTAAAAATTAAAAATTTATAAAATTTTTTAAAAACTTAAATTATATAAGTTAATAAAAATTTAAAAAAAATAAATTATTAATAAAAATTTTAAAAAGGGGTAAATTTTACGGATAGAATATAATTGTTTCTTTAAGTATTAAAATAAATAATAAATATATATATCTCAAAAAGATTTACATAAGGTAGAATTTTCAGAATCTGTGATTTTTCACACGAAATTTCCACTTCCGTAAATTACTTGCTATCGAGCCTATGACAAGTTCGAGATGGTGAAACTTCCAGGTGGTCAAAATTTGAGCTTCTACTTGTCCAAGATTCCTATTCGATTCGATAAATTATATTGAAAATTAAGTGCGACAAAATTCAGGGCGAATCGCTGAGCGGCAAAAGTGAAGCGCCGCCGGGCTCCGCTGGGCATTAATTCGCTTTGGCCCAGCCCCGGATCTGCGATGCGCCCAAGGAGCGTCTGGATGGGAACCTAATTTTGAGACGCACCCCTGACCTCAAATAAATATGACGGAGGAGATACCCGCCGAAAACTGCTCCCCGTCGCCTCAGGTGCCAATCGCCCGCCCCCCGAGAAAAGTGGAAATAAATGAGGCGCACCCCCCTCACCGACGATGAAATCCGAGAAGCCCTACCCCCCTTTCCTAGGCCCCCAAAGCTCCCCACGCGCTCGTTGAGCACCACCATATGGGGCCGGTCACAAAAGAATTGGCACTCGGCCAAAATAACCAAATTGGGCCTCCAAGGGGGGCTCGATTTCAGCCGAAGCAGCAGCTCCTCCGTTTGTTTGTTGAAGGAGTGCCGGCTGGAATCCGTTAAGAGGTCTTGGCGGTGGGCTTTATGCTTCCAGGGTACCAGTTGCAAAAAAGCATAACCCGAAGCGGCCGCGCAAACGGTTTTGCAGAGAAGTATCATTCTCAAAATTTGGTTCTTTAGTTTTTCCGGGGGATTTAATTTTTGCTGCGACAATATAAGCCTTGTAACGTCATCTCAATTACCTGTATAGTCGTGTTAAAGGGATACCCAACCTTTTCGCGGCTCAAAAAGCAAAAACCATGACGCGGGCGGGGTCGAACCCGGGACACCGTTTGGTAGGCCTGGATGCTATCCATTGGGCCGTAGTGGCAAGCCATTGGATGGGATGGGGACGCCACAAGAGGGAAGGTGGCCGAATTCTGTGCGGCATTGGGGCCCATTGCCGCACAAAATTCGAGCGTCATTAATACTGCCTGGAATCCATAACTATATATTTGGCCAAAACCATGGTTATCCTTTAATAACGCTACGCCATCGAACAAGTTTAGAAACCTTACAAAGGTGCCAAAATTTCAAAACTGGGTCGAAGGTCCGATCGCCAAAAATAAATCGCCCCTGGAAATCTTAAAAACACCCAAAAATTTTAACCCGCCAGTGACCAGGACTACGGTGACCATAGACGCAAAATGCTGGAACGTTCTGACGACAGACAGCCCCCATCGTGCATAATTAGGGCATCAGGGCCCCAGCTCAAAGGAGTGGCCCAATGTCACGACAACCCCAGGCTCTTGAGGTGCCACAAGTGGACAGGCCCACCAAACTTGGCGGAATAAGCCGCGACAGCCTCGTCAGAAGCACTCCCCGGCTTAGCAACTAAGGCCCCGCTCCTGAACTTCCTAGAGATAAAACAGGAACTAGGCCGCTAATGTTGAAACAAAGACTAAAACTTCTTGGATCCCTGAAGTAGATACACGGAGGCAAAAACAGTGGCTTGTTGGCTGCGATGGATCCGCGGCTTCGAAAGCGGCTGTCTGCGGATCACGCTTGTTGACTAATCGCGATACTTCAGCCCCGAGTATGCCGTGGTCGCCCACTCATAAGCACGAGGGAGCTAGGGGACGGAGATAGTAGGAATGGCCTATCATTCCAGCGCTTTCACAGACAGCCAGCCGCTTCAGAAAAGCGACCATAGCCCAGCACAGGAAACGAGTGGAAAATTGCGTCCCAGATGCCACCACCCGGACAGCCGACCGAGTTAGGGATGCATTAGTTCATGGCGGGAAGGAGCCAGCAGAGTTGAGAAGTGCAGCGGCAGGACAGCACCCCAGTACAAACCAGTCAAGTTTTAAAAGGCAGTTCGTCTCCTCACCTTCAAAAATAATCTTCGACTTCCTTGTCAAACTGCCAATCGCGGTAGCACAAAAAAATTTATTAGTGCAACAAAAATAAGTTGGATGGGAGTTCGTAAATAATTTTATTTTTATAACAAAACAATTTTTTAAACAGCCTCTTTCCTTCCT
>CATQJA010000536.1:0-34314 GCA_958295435.1 Mesorhabditis spiculigera
TTGCGTCGCAGTCAGAGGAATGTAAACGTAACTCGTAATATTGTATTATTTTACACACCCGAAACATGATCCTAAAACCATCCTAAAATACTCAAGAAATTGCGATGCCATCCAGCATTGAAGGGGCAGTGACAGCAAAGATTTTGGTCCCGCAGCGTTGGGTCCGCAGTCATAGGGACGCAGAATTACATGGCGTGTACAGATGGACTGCTTTAAGGAATCTGACTGGCAAACTAGGCCAAATTTAACGCAATGACATCATAAATTGATGCTAATTTAATACAAAAGGAACTTGTGTAATTAGGCAAAGTAAAATTACTATCCTATTTTCAGCCGATACTTTTTCTAATTATTCCATTCCACCTCCGCCCTCGCTAACATTTTTCCAGCTCTGTTATGAGTCCGCATTTTGGCGAGTGCCTTCTTATCAGATGTCCCAAAATCAGCTTCCGCCCCGCTCTCTTTTTCCGATTTCCAAACTTTTGGGGCGTATGCAGGCGTTCCCCTGCCATATTTTGGGCGGTAGATTAAGATTCATGCCCTGACTGCTCGTCATGCGGGTTTATTGGGCCGTATTTTTAGCTTAAAATGACGCTGAGAATATTTCGAAATCGCATAAATTAAGGGTTCTTACAGTCTGGCAAAAACGAGCTGAAAAATATGCAAATTAGGGTGAAAGGTTGCGAAAAATCGAAAAAGTGTGGTTTGAGGTCGTGTCCGTAGGAAATTTGGGTATTCATTTCCATTAATGCTCCGTTTTCCCCCAAATGGTCTTTCTTAGCATGCCGCAGATATTTTTACGCAATTAAGGTTGTTTCCGCTACGTAAAAATCGTTTAAAAATTGCTATTGTTAAATAGATCGACGTAAAATGTCAAATTTTCTGCTCGTTTCTTGGACGTTTTTTATGCTAATTCAGGCTTTTTTTAAATGGTCTAGATTCTGACGACGTTTTTGCCGCAAATTTCCTTTTTTTGCGGTGTGTCCCTTTCCATTTGCCTTGTAACCGATATCCTTCCACTTTTCTTTGATGCTTTTCCCATCCTCAAAAATTACAGACTTCCAAAACCTCGCCTCAAACTTGAAACTGGCCCTGCCGGAGCATCAGGCATACGGTAGAATGGAGGGGCCCACGTCGGCAGTCCTCCGGGGCCTTCGCGTGGGATGCTGGCCGCTCCGAGGCCCAGTCTCCCGGTTGCGAGCTTGAATTCACTACGCCAAGGCACTCGCCAAGAAATTCTCTGGACTTTACCACCTCCTCGGATCCGTTATTCGACGCTGATTTGGCATTGAGGAAGTTCTCGGAGGCGTTCGGGTGGAAGTCGGGGTTACGGTACCAAAATGCCAGCTAGACATTTTCCACGTTTTTTTTCAGAACACCTTTACAGCTGAAAAACCGACTATCAACCTAAATTTTACGATTTTAGGCCGATTTTTCGTTAACAGAAAAATAGCGCGACTCTGGTGAATAAAGTCAAGCCGCTTTAGATCGTTTATTCGTGTGGACCTTGAAAAGCCAATCGTTACCTATTAAAAACGAACCAGAAAAATCCCCTCACTTATTATGTTCTAGCAGAGAACCAAATCCGATTCAAACTAGATTCAAGCGGGTTCGTAAAGTTCAAGAAGTTCACAAGCTTTTGCAAAATCGACAAATCTAACGTTTTGTCGGGGTTTTCCAGAGCTTTTTAATTTGCAAAGGCGAAAATTTTCGCCCTTTTCCGCCGCGCCCTATATTTTGCAACCAAAGCACGCCGTCTAAAAGTCACTCAGTCGCCTCGGAAAAGTTGACCCAGCTGTGACCACAACCTTTCAAATCCCTATACCCAAAGGTTCAACGAAAAGGCATCTGATCCTTTTCCCGAATGTGCATCAAAGCACGCAGGTTCAACCGGCTTTCGCCCTCGTCCTTGAGATCTTATCCCGTTTTGGGTGCGTTTTTTGACTGGCTGGCGTTTTGTACTTGTCGATCCAATCAACGGCAAGGGGATCGATGGGGAAAGACGAAATTTTCGGTGATCACGACATGGGTGCAGATTTATCGGGTTGTTTCCAGCGATTTGACGGCTGGAAAGGAAAGGTTGATGGCGTTTGGAACGATTCTTAAAAATGCAGATCTTTTCAAGAATATGATCATACTAGATCCAAAAATACATTAAATATCTCTTGAACTAGTGGAAAACCGAAAAACAGAAGATGACATATACCTAAGAAAGCATGCGTAACCTCGCAAAAAAATATAGCACTGATTAGATCGTTTGCCAAACATTCGTGAAAACACACAATACGACGTGGACAACATAATCTTATCAAGTTCGACAAACAACCAATTTGCAACAAGGAAATCATAGAAAACGTGTAGTTTTGCAGAAAGTGCAATAACTCTTCATGTCAAATTCAAAAATTAAGAAATACCTCTTGAAGATGCAAAAATATAAGTAAGCATAGCATTAAAATAACTCTGATACTGAATCCTAATAGAAAGTAGAGAGGCAAAATCCTAAAAATTAAAAATACGAATTCTCATAAAACTATCGTAAAGACACTTGAAAAACAGGTTTAAGGTGAGTGATACGAGACTTTACTATAGACTAGCTTTGGAACTTAACTGCAAATTTACTTTACCAAGAAATAACACGAAAAACAAAGATAAACCCAAAAGACCCAAAAGAACTGATATAAGGAAACTCCGAGACCATACTTTTGACGTAATCCTGGAACTTATCCGGACCTTTTCTTTATCAAGAAACAATCATAAACAACAGATACCCTCAAAAGAATTCCACCACCAGCAGCTACCCCCAAAAACAGCGGTCCAATTGGGGGCGGGGCCTGCTGATTTCAGCCCGGCAGCCGGAAAAATCGGAGCCCAGGCTCGGGCAGCAGCAGTCCGTTCGGCTCCCCCCAAAAACCACCCCCAATTTTCTGGGGGCCCCTGGCTAATTATTCCTGGAAATTTCTCTACATTCCGAGGCACAATCTGTTGCTCCTGAAGCTAAAAATTCCGCTCTCAGAAACCCTATTTTATGACCAAAAACGGGCTCGCGGCCGTGGAGTTCGAGCCGCGGCCGAGCGTCTCCGAGCCCCACAGTTTTGCTGGGTCTGAGAATGACCAGGAAAACTCGGATTTCGGAAATTCTGAGCGCCCGGATTCGCTAAGGCGGCAGGCTACGGTCGATGGGACCTCGTCGAACTCAAAATTGCACGCAAAAAGAAAACACCGGACGGCCAAGTTGAAACATTGGAAACCGCTGGTCTGGCTATTTGGGCAACAGGGTGCGTTTTTATGGATTTTCGAGAAATTAGCTAAAAATTCCGGTTATCTTCTACAGTTTATATAAATCTTAAAAATTGTTTTTTTGACAGTTTCAATTTGCCTAGGTTTTCCTGCTTCCGAAAGATTTGAATCTTCCTTAGGTTTTCTGGATGTTTGCATCTCCTGAAAACTATAAAACTGAGAATTAGGATATTTTGCAGCCAGAATTAATGATTTTCTTTCTTTTATTAAAAATTGAATTCAAAATAATTTATGACGTTGATATTATCAATTTTTCTAAATGCAATTTTCCAAATCGAAATTCTATAATACAACAAAACGATCGGTCTTGCCATTTGGGTAATATTTTTAGCTTTACAGTATTAACAAAAACACCGCATTTCAAAATCCTATTTCTAAGGCAGAATTTCATGACACTTCCACAGCCCCCACCGCCATCGGCCACCCCGAAACAAAAATCGAAAAATTATTTTTGTTTTGCCGGCGCTGAATCAGCGTTTCGGGGCGTTAGGTAGCGGCGAATTTGGATGTTTTAATTGGGTGTTTTGGGGCAAAATTTTGCTGCAAAACTTTTCGACGGTCGCGCAAAATTCAACAAAACGAAAACGGTACAAAAAATCCAAAATTCTTGCGTTTTATTAATCGCAGTAACAGTGAAAATTTAATTATGACTGGATACCTTATATAAATTTGGATTTTTGTAAATGTCTGATACTTAGGCTCAGGCTTAGGTTTAGCTTATTAGACTTACAACTTTCCAAGTCTAGCTTATCAGACTTTGTTAGGTTTAGACTCGACTTCGGCTTAGCTTAGGCTTCGGTTTGGGCTCCGGCACATATTTCTAACGGATTAAATATTCTATTGTTTAAATCGTAGATCACCCACCACGTGGCCTTAAATAAATTCCAATTCCCGCATAAATGGCCCAAAATCGATCTCAAATTTGCGCGCGTCACTGTTTCAGCGCGGCGAAAAAGTTGAGCGCATAGCGGAATCGGCTTTGCGCCCTTTTTTGGTCTTATAGGAAGAGAGAGAGAGAGAGAGAGAGAGAGAGAGAGAGAGACAGTTGGCATGGCTAAAGAAGTCGAGTCGACGAGGCCGGGGCGGCGGGAAAACAAAAAGAATTTGGGGGTGGGCGTAGAATTTGATAAGGAGTGGCTGTGGCTGTGGTCGTGGGCCGGGGGCTGAGGAGAGGGACCTGCCAAATGAGATTTCTTGAGACACACGGATGGCTGTCCGGTTGGGCCGGCGCGTTTCCGGGGTGCTGTCTGATCTCACTAACGCAAAGTAAGGGAAAACATTCGAAATAGAGAAAGTAAAAAAATTCTATTAAAGAAACTCAGAAAATTCAATCAAAATTAAAATTCTGATGTGCCTAAAATCCCTATCAATTCAAAAATTAAGAGTTTACATGCAATGCAAAGATATAAGGGCATATCCAAGGTATAAAGCAAATTATTATAGCGTATGGTAAAAACATTTTTTTCGACAAATTCCTCCAAAACCGCCCCCTTAACAATTCTCCCGATTTTCAGCCGAGCGCATCGAGGGCAAGGCATTCGTGCGTCGCGGAGCGCTGAGGCAGAAGAATGTGCACGAGATTAAGTGGGTTTAATGAAACATGAATTTTGACAAAATCCAAGGATTACATAGTTGAATTTTAATAACTGATTTCTCTTTCTTCTGTCTCTTTTCCTTTCTCTCTATCTCGCTTTCTCCAAGTTATAGAAAATATTATTTGAATAGTTTTTGTTCATTCCCGTTCTTCTCTGGTGTTTGATCTCGGAAGTCAATTTGGTCCTCAAGCCCCAGAAGTGGCCTGGGTGCCTTGGCTTTCTCGGGGGCCAGTGAATAATAGGGGTGGCCACCGGCAACGTTCCGGTCTTGGACAAGGCGATTTTGGGGTATTATTCTTGTAGCTTGCTTCTCTCTCTCCCACTCTCTCTCACTCTTGCTCTCTCTCTCTCTTTTTTTTCTTCCCTCCATCCGTTCCTTATATGTAGTGTCCACCTGACCAGCAGGGTCACTCAAAAGGCCAGAAAACCGGAAAACTCGCGCTAGACGCAAAATTCGTTTGTTTTGGGCGCATCCCCCAATTTGGTCATTAGCCACACACTGCGTTTATGGCCACACCCAGCTGGGCCCCGGGCCCTTCTGAAGGGAAGCGGATAGGACCCACAACAACCCCCTAAAGGATTTGATGAAATTTTTTTCGGGGGTGGTGAGATGCGAAACGGGAAGCGTGGAAAGTTTTTGGGTGTGTGTTCTGGGAGGGGAATGGAAAACACTTCAAGATCTGAGCTTTTTGGTGGTTAGTTTTTCGCCAACCGCGAGCCTAATTTAACGTGCAACCAGGGTTGAAAAACCGCTTCGCGGCTTTTCAACCCTGGCCCCGTCTAGGACCGATGAAAGTTTTCAATTTGCATGCTTCTTCCCCAAAATCTATCAGGAAAAAAGTGAAAAACGGCTCCTCGGTCGCTTTATATAGGCTATCCGACTTCCGGCTTATGCTAATTGATCCCTAACAAAGAGGGTGGGCGAGAATTTTACAAAAATTTGTTTTTAATAGCGAAAATAGCAATTTTTCAAAGATTTTATGTGCGTGCAGTCGATTCCGGACCCTTCTTTACCTATAGACGTTTCTTCACTACCGAAAAATGCTTCCCTGAGGCTGTAGGTGCGGAACATCCTCACGGAAGTTGCATGCAAATGCACACACACACACAGACACTATTTTTTTATATATATTTAACGTGCGATGATATAGCGCACTAAAGAGACGATAGCATCTTGTTTTTCCCTGCAAAATTCAGCGTTACTCAGACTCTCTACCTATCACGCTCCCTTTAAGATGGGAGTAGAGAGCACAAAAGCGAAAAACAGTTTCAAAGTAATTGTATCAACCCCCGAGCGAGCATGGACAAGAAAAGCTCCTGTGAAATCGGAAGCAAAACAACTAAAAAAAGCAAGCATGATAATTAACCACAAAGCTCCTAAAAATCTCTCATTTTCAGACAGCACAAATTCATCGCCCGCTTCTTCAAACAGCCGACGTTCTGCAGTCACTGCAAGGATTTTTTGTGGGGCATCACCAAGCAAGGATTTCAGTGTCAGGGTGGGTTTTTTATGCTTTTCCTCTGGTTATACTCTCACGGACGTTCTCTTTACCATCAATATTGTTATTTTCCCTTATCCGCTTTGAAAATTATCTTAAAAGTTTTAAAAAGTGCGTTATGACCCCCGATTCTCTCGTTTACTTTTGGAATTCAAACCCCACCACGTGGCCGTCGTCATTTTATTCATTTTCTGAGATCCTGTGGTCAGTAAACCTTTAGTCCGCCGCCATATTAGCCAACCCCAACGATAGCAATAACGTTTTTTAAGTCAATCTGATTATTTTAAAAATTGAAATAATTTTTTGCAAGCCCTTTATGCCAAGTCGAAGTCAGAATCGTACTTTTTCTAATCCTAGTCTACCTTCTCATGAAAACATGCCATTTTTAGCAGTCTTGAAGCTAAATTTAAGTAAATAACAGCCATTTCCTCTTTCCTTGATTAAAGGAACTGGAAACTAAAAACATTTTTTTTTTGCTTTCGGCAATCATCCAAAACTTCAAAAACGTAGTCAGGTGTTGCTCGTACGCCTAAAAGCAGCCTGTGAACCTCTCGAGACCTGTAAAACGGTCAAAAAATCTCTAGTTCTTTCCCAGTCGTTTTAATACCTCGTAACCATGCCCTTCTACTTCTAGAATTCTCCTCCCAATACCACATCATCTGCCCCATTCCGCCATAATCCTAGCGACGTATATGTCGAGAAGGGCTAAGGAGGGCAGCGATGTCGGACTTTTTGGGGGCCAGGAAAATTGCTCGGGAGTCGGCGGGCTGCGTTGTCTTTTGGCTTTATGGGGAGGTGTGTTTCTTGGCTTCTCCTCAAATATGGGCCACCCGTTGTTAGGTGGGGATGGGGAGGGAATAGCTACGGGCCCAACAAGGGGGAAGTTCCAGGAAAAAGACATGGAGATCCGTCGGTTTTAAAAATCAGCATAAGGAGGGAAATCGGAGTAATACGGTACGCTATCGAAAGGCACCTTGAAAACACCTGAAATATGGCAAATCTCTTCGTTTTTAGCCCTATCTCGCTATCTCTCTCTCTCTCTCGCGGACGCTCTCTCTTTCTCTCTCCAAAAACTCTCTCGCGCAGATGTCCACTCTCTATGTCTCTCACCCAAGGTTGCTTTGTCTCACTCTCTTTCGCTCTCACGCCCTCGTTGTCTCTCTCTCTCACTCTTTCTCTCCCACACCTACCGTAGTCATATTATCCATTTTTTTTAGTCTGCACCCTCGTCGTCCACAAGCGCTGCCACGAGTTCGTCAATTTTGCGTGCCCGGGCGCTGACAAGGGAGCCGATACGGACGTGAGTTTTTGGTGACAGGTTGTCACCGCTTTTAAGGCTTGCTTGGAATCTGGATCTTAGAGCCCGGATAAACCTTCCGCCACCCTCAAAAACTCTAGGAATAGGACTTAAAGCTTCCAAGGTGCTCAAAAAGCTACTGAGGCCATCTAAACACAGCCGGAATTGTCATTTCCGGGCGTTTTTCCCAGTTCTCTGGCTTCATCAAGTCACGCTGACCGTAAACCCACGCATTTACGGGTAGCTAAACTCCCCGAACCAGTGGTCCATGGGGGCACTAATTTTATTGGTAGCCATAAAAGTGACGCCCTCGTCAATTCACCCCAACGAACCGTTTTTACCGGAAAACTCGAAAGGGCGGATGGAAAAATCCAAGTGCAGGATCAATATAGAGTGAAAAAATTGCGGAAGATAAAACTAACATAATTGTTCAGGACCCTCGACAGCAACACAAATGGAAAGTACAGACCTACTCTTCGCCCACCTTTTGCGACCACTGCGGTTCGCTGCTTTACGGGTTGATACACCAGGTAAGCAATTAATCGTCAGCTCTCCGGGTCCCTTTAAAAAGCGACCAATACCGTGGAGCAGAAAAAAATCAGAATAAATAAAACTTTTGACTAAAGCGAATAATCATAGCAACTGCTATTAGGAAAACTAGTTCCTCGCTCGCTAGGATTGCTGCAAGCCCGCAAAAAATCTCATGCCAGCTGTTGCCACCCATTTAAACCGGAAAAAAAAGCATAACAAAAAATTAGTTTCTGCGTCATCGCAACACAAAGGAAATCTTTAAAAATGCTATATGATGGCATAGGCCCCGAAAAATGAGTTACTCCCATTAGCGCGACCATTTCTTTTTGACCCAAACGGGCGATTTGCGCAATCTGTTCGTGTTCGGGTCGCCATTCTAAAAGCTCACAGCCCGTAAATGAATCAGGGAATTGACGCATAACTCGGGGCGCAAACTTTACTTAAGAAAAATCGGCGCAGAAATCTGTAATCCCGGCATTCCCTGACCCTGTCCAACTGCTTGCTATGTACGCCTGGAGGGTGGCCGCGTTTAGACGACAGGTAATTTTGGGTTAGCTGCTATTGCCTTTAATTAGGATGCGATATGAATGGGGAAATATTTTCTATCTAGCTATTAAGTCCTAGAAAAGCTATATTTTAATGGATACCTTACTAACTGCCCTTTTTCAGGGAATGAAATGCCAGTCCTGCGACACGAACGTCCACCACAGATGCGTGAAAAATGTGCCAAATTTATGCGGAACGGACAATACGGAGAAGAGAGGGAGGATGCTGGTTGATATACGAGTCGAGGGAGGAGAGCTGAGGATTCATGGTAAGTGGAGAGAGCGAGAAAGGGAGAGAGAGTGACAGAGAGAGAGCGAGAGGAGAGCGACAGAGTAGGATACCAAACCGGTTTTTTTTTAGTGAAAGAAGCCCGTAACCTCATCCCAATGGACCCTAACGGCCTCTCCGACCCGTACGTCAAGTTGAAGCTGATTCCAGAAGACGCCGGATGCAAATCGAAGCAAAAGACAAAAACGCTGAGAGCGACACTCAACCCGACTTGGGATGAGAAGTTTAGCTAGTACGTTTACAGAATATTACGCACACATAACGATAGATTATTTAGTATACCTTTCGGATAATCCGATTCAACTTTTTGGACATCAAAAAAAGCGATTTTCAGCAAACTTCTCCCCACCGACCGGGATCGCCGGCTTTCAATCGAAGTTTGGGACTGGGACCGGACGTCGCGCAACGACTTCATGGGCTCGATGTCCTTCGGGATCTCGGAGTTGATCAAGGAGGGCGTGGCCGGGTGGTTCAAGCTGTTGAACGAGGTGAGGTATTCCACATAAAATTTAACCGAATGTTGTTAGACACGGTCAAAGTTCCTCCAAAAACACGATAAAAGTTCAAAACATTAACGGAATTGCGCGGAACAATTTAAATTTGGAGTTGAACTGCAGTTTTTGTATAGAATTTCCGTATCTTTAAATTGTCTATTAAATGCTTTTAAAACTAGGCTCAACAGTTTTATATCTCGGCATCAGAAAGTATCTCAAACGGCCAAAATTATAGCAAAAATTAGATTAAAATGAAAAAACCCTGATTAAAATACGAAAAATGCTCTAAGGCTTGTTAAATTCACCTAGTTATATTTTTTCAGGAAGAAGGCGAATTCTACAACATCCCAATCCCCCCAGAAGACGAGGAGGAGTTCGAAAAGATGCGTAAAAAGATGGAGGACTGCAATGTAAGTTTCTAACCTTGCTTTTGCTATTTTTAACACCGAAAATTTCGCTTACTAATCGCTTCCATTAAAGGGACGCCGACCTCGCCACCGGGTAGGCCAAATCTTCCCGATTTCCGCTAATCCCTGTTTTTTTCACGAATTTCTCAATATTTATTTTTTTCTGTTGGTTCGCTGGCTTTCAGAAATGGTAGTTGGACTGTACTAGATGGCCATCGATAGATTTCTGTTTATCTTAGACGTAGTGATTTTTTTAGTCAAACCGAGAAAAGACGCCGCCGAAGCCGAGGGATATGACAAAGTCTCCAACCCTGAAGAGCGACGTCATCAAGGCGGCCGATTTCAACTTTATTACCGTGTTGGGGAAGGGATCTTTTGGAAAGGTGAGTGGATCGTTCCTCACGCTGAAATAGTTGATATTTACGGTTCTGAAGATCCATATATCCATTTTTCCTCACGAGCAACGCGCAACGTGCACCGTCGTGCTTTCATAGCGTAATCCATTAAACCTAATTCGCTCACGTCCGGGTATTTTCCATATACAATCCATGGCCAAAAAATGAGAACCGTTAAAGAAGCTTAAAAGCCTCAGAATCGTCCCCAGCGATCCGCTAGCTCTCGACAGTTACGCGACATCCCTAAACCAGTAAAACTCTAAAATCACGTAAAAATGTTCTTGGCTTAGGATAACCAATCTTTTTAAATCTAGTCAGAGGAGGGGAGAAATGGTGTCACTTTTTGAGCCATTGAAAAATGCCCGAGGATATTTTTTTAATTCAAACTCGAAGAAATCCTCTAGCCAAGTTAAAAGTTGCGTTCCCTTTAAACAAAAATTACAAAATACATCCAATTTCAGGTGCTACTTGGCGAACACAAGACGTCTCGGGAACTGTTTGCTATCAAAATCTTGAAGAAGGATGTGATTATTCAGGTGGGTGACTGACCGGACGTTTTTCCTGGGTTATCTGGATACTTTAGTTGCAAATTTACATTCTAGGACGACGACATCGAATGTACAATGACTGAAAAGAGGGTGTTGGCCTTGCCGGACAAGCCGCCATTCCTCGTCGCTCTTCACTCTTGCTTCCAGACTATGGTGGGTAGAGAGAAAGCGAGAGCGAGAGAGTGAGAAAGAGTGCGACAGAGAGGGGGAACCATCCAATCGATTCAGGATCGCCTCTACTTCGTGATGGAGTTCGTCAACGGCGGCGATTTGATGTATCAAATCCAGCAGGTCGGCAAATTCAAGGAGCCGGTTGCATGGTAAGTAAAAAAGAGAAGGCAACTTAAAGGTTATTTTTAGTTTCTACGCCGCCGAAATTGCCGTCGGCCTCTTCTTCCTCCACTCCAAGGGGATCATTTACCGAGATTTGAAGCTCGACAACGTCATGTTGGAACGGGATGGACATATTAAGGTGAGTATCACTTTACTCATACCTTGGAAGCCGATTCTTGCAATTATTATTGAACACATCATGATTATACAGGTAAATTTTTCGGTAATTTTAACTTGGTTCTTCAGCTTTATTTCGTGCATTTTAGATCACCGACTTTGGTATGTGCAAAGAAGGAATTACCGGTGACGCGACGACAAAGACCTTCTGCGGTACTCCAGATTACATTGCGCCTGAGGTAAGCAACTTTTGACGCGGAAAATAAGATACTGTTCAAAAACAGAAGTAAAAAAACAAACTCGTCAAAAAATGTATACTCAATCTATGCAGATCATCCTCTACCAACCCTACGGGAAATCGGTCGATTGGTGGGCGTATGGTGTCCTGCTCTTCGAGATGCTGGCCGGACAACCGCCATTTGACGGCGAGGACGAAGATGAACTATTCACAGGTCAGTTGCAAACTTGCAAAAGATAAAATTACTTTATCGAAACTGTAAAGGCCTGAAATTTAATAGTCGAACAATAAAGTACATTTTAAGCAATCACTGAGCACAACGTCTCGTATCCGAAGGCTCTTTCCAAGGAGTCGGTCTCGATTTGCAAGGGATTCTTGCAGAAGAACCCGGTCAAGCGGCTGGGATGTGGTTCGAACGGGAATAGGGATATTCAAGTAGGATCATGATTTTTGTTATGATTTTAACGACTTGTTAAAAACTCAAAAGTTTCAACTTTGGCCCTAACTGTGAGGCGTGAGATTAGCTACGCAACGTGCACGTGACGCGTTCACTTCCCATAATATTCACAATAATGTATTTTCAGCGATCAAAGACTATCAGTACTTTTTCAGGAACACGCCTTCTTCCGGCGGATAGACTGGTTCAAGATCGAGGCCCGTCAAGTCCAACCGCCCTTCAAGCCCAAAGTGGTAAATCACATTTTGCGGACTTTTTTAACAAGGACCCTAACAATTCGCATAAAATAACCCTCTGAATTTAATAACATTTTTCTCCAAAATCACTTCCCCTTTCCCGCCGCACCCCTTGCGGGCACCATCCCTTGAAATCTTTCCGGAATTATGGCTTCGAAAGGAGCTCTGTCTAAATGTTTTGTCGTCGGCATGTGGCAATCTGATGCGCGTCCCAAATATTATGGAAAGTTAGATAAATGTTTAGCAAAAACCTGTAGGGTACGAAAAGACGCCTAAAAAAGCGGTGGGCATCTGGGTACTGTGGAATCGGATATTTTGGCGAAAATCTAGTATCATTAATGCGTGAAAGGCGTAGAATTGGTGCATCTCACATTGATGGGAGAATCACGATACCTTGCTACCTTATTTCTCCGTAATACCTCTTGGCTCTTTAAAGGTATCAGATACCTAGAGGCCAAATTTCTTTAATGGTACCAGGACGGCAACGCGCGCATTTTAGGTTATGGATTTCTACGGACTTTGCCGCGCCCGCGACACGCGACGCACTCGCCGCTTTGCCACCTGCGAGCGGTCGTAATCCGTGAGAGCGCGTTTGAGCGCGTTGCGTACCGCGGCGCGCAAGACATCTTGGAGAGTCCAGACCTTGTAGCACCAGATTTTTGCCTTTGCCTGCCTTTAGTGACATTCTGATGCGCGGAAAGAGTCTTACGAAAATGGTAATTAATTTATAAACTTAGCTGTTTGGGCATTTAAGTCTTAATCTATTTAAATTAAATTTGCAAGTCTGCGTTCAAGAATTATCTAAAAAGACATCAAAAAAAGTGTGACACTGAAGGATGTGCTAAAATTCCGCTGGACCCCCGATTCCACAGTATCCCGACACCCCCGCCAGCCTAAAGCATGCCCCTTTCATGCCCTGGAATCGACCCTTTCCCCTTCCACCCAGCAGCGGAATGTGCATTGTCTCGGCATCTTTCAGAAATCGGGCCAATCCACCGAAAACTTCGACCACTCCTTCCTGCGGTTGCCGGTCAGGTTGACGCCGTCCGATATGGCCGTTTTGGGCAACATTCGAGGAGATGAATTCGGCGAATTCTCCTTCGTCAACCCGCATTTTGCCAACACTGTCGATGATGAGCCGCTGATTTTGATGCGATAGGCGCATTTAGAAGCGGGAATCTTGGTTTAAAGGAACTTGGACGGCAATAATTTATGGCCAATTTGAAATTAGATCTAAAAAACATTTTCAATTTTTTAAAAATGTTGACTGTTTTGCCATCATTTTGCTTATTTTGCCTTCGCTTATTATAGCGAAATATTTCGCTATTCAGTGATATATTTGTCTTGCCAGGCCCTTTAAAATGCGCTGAACGATCTGAAAAGCTAAAACTCGGGTCTTTAAAAGCACCGGGAAGGCAAGGATCGACAGAAAAACAAGACCCATAATTTAGAAAATCTAAAAAATTCAAAATGATGCTATTTTGTAAAATTTGACGCTTTTCCAGGTTTTATTTTAGTTATATATTTGCCTCCCAAGTCCTTGGAAACCGAAAATTATATGAATTGCACCTTCCTGTCCACCCGAAAATGTATATGTCGACTATCCTCCTAGTCTTCACCCAAACAAAGCGCCATTCCTTTCAACTTCCTGTCCGGAATTTGGAATGTTCCGAAAATTTTGTTTTGTGTCTATTTATCAGTATTATCATACCTGTCTCTGTCCACATTACCGGTGCCATCTATACACAAAAATAGTTAGAAAAATCGGCCAAAAACCTTCCGCTTTAAAGGGACGGGCAAGACATGGCTATGGATTTTCGGCTAAGTTAGCTTAGGGCCAGGCTTGGTTTGGTCTTAGCTTCGGCTTAGCTTAGGCTCAAACTTAGCCTTGGCTTGCGTTTCTCCAAGAACAGTCCAAGCGCCAAAAATCCATATCCATGCCTTGCCAGTCCCTTTACAAACTCCTACTTGGTTGTCTGCCAGTCTCCACCATCTATTCTTTCCTATTTTGCACTTTTCGAACCGTATTTCCAAAGTTCCGAGGAAGTACTCTTAACGTACTCGGATTGCTGTCATGTGCCCATATGCATTTACTGTCGTTATTTCCCGATATGTTTTGGATCGTTGTTGTGAAGCTCGGCGTATGGTTTTTTGATGGATTCTGCAATTTTAATACGAAAATTAGGTATTTAAGTTTAACGGAAAAATAAAATAAGGCTGAAAATCCGGAATCCATCACGAAAATTGCATTTTCCCTTCTCTATTCCATAGACAATCATTTGCATGCGGATCATGTGGATCCGTAGGTGTACTGTAATCGGTTTGCCTAGCAGAATGGTTTGGTTAGGATTGAAGGGTTTTAAAGGAACATTGAAACCTAAGCTAAGCCTAAGCTAAGCCTAAGCTAAGCCTAAGCTAAGCCTAAGCTAAGCCTAAGCTAAGCCTAAGCTAAGCCTAAGCTAAGCCTAAGCTGGCCTAAGCTAAGCCTAAGCTAAGCCTAAGCTAGGCCTAAGCTAAGCCTAAGCTAAGCCTAAGCTAAGCCTAAGCTAAGCCTAAGCTAAGCCTAAGCTAAGCCTAAGCTAAGCCTAAGCTAAGCCTAAGCTAAGCCTAAGCTAGGCCTAAGCTAAGCCTAAGCTAAGCCTAAGCTAAGCCTAAGCTAAGCCTAAGCTAAGCCTAAGCTAAGCCTAAGCTAAGCCTAAGCCAAACCCAGGCTAAAGCTAAGCTAAGCCTAAGCTAGGCCAGCTCTAACTTTAAACCTGACAAACCGATTACGCTAGTAAAATCCCCAATTTTCCTTAAATATACAAATTTTATGTTGAAAGCCCTGATCTATTCGTGGTTGATGTCGTCTTTTATATCGTCGTATTTCCTATATCTATTCTTCTCTTCTCTCCTCGAATCACGACAATGAATACCATTCTCCTTATCATTTCATCATTATTATTTTTTTGAGCCACAGTCACAATACACCCCGGTTTCTCAACGTGGTGATTAATAAAATATACTTAATTAAACAAACAGTGGAAAAGCTTTTGATAATGGTTAGAAGATTTCTTAAAAAGATTCGGTTTACCTTACATAATCAACTTCAAGTTAAAGGAACCGGAAATGCATATCTATGGGCTTTTTGGATATGGACTCTAGATAATTGCAGCAGCGTCTGCGATAAGCAGCGCACACGCGTCGCTTGTTCGGCCTTTGGAGCTCGTAATCGATGACACAATGAAAGGGCTCGCGTGTGCGTTGCGTAGCGTGCTGCTGGCGTCGAACGGTCCATCAAAAATACAAATGGAAAAATTATATTGTCTTGCCTAACCTCATAGTCATTCGCAAGCGGTTTCAGAGCTTTTTAGAAGGGTCTTAGCCAGCCAGAAGCTAAATTTATGACAATTTTGATGGAATATCATTGAAAGGTTTAAGATTCCTACGTGTTCCCAAGTTTAGGATAATTCTTATTTTATTGGACTTTATTCAATTTTGAATGTTCTTCGACATCTTGTAGGTTATATTGACCTAATAATCTTCATAAAATGCTACTAATTTGAAATTAAAGTTACTATTTTTAAACCTACGTTTTCCACTACAGAAAGCTCCCGATGACGTCTCAAACTTCGACCCGGAATTTACACACGAGGTGCCCCGGCTAACCCCAATCGATCGACTCTTCCTGATGAACCTCGACCAGACCGAGTTCGAGGGCTTCTCCTTCGTCAACCCCGAATATGTACTTGAGCCATGAACACGCTTACAAAATTGTTAGAATCTAATTTCTTTGATAAAGCCTGGGGAAGGAGGTATCTTGAGGTCTATGTATTGATACCGTATCTGGATGCAAATTCGATACTGAGACTGATGCCCTCGGCTCCAAGCCTGTTTCTTACCCCATTAAAGGGATGCCCAACCTTTTCGCGGCTCAAAAAGCAAAAACCATGCAGCGCGCAGGGGTCGAACCCGAGACCCCCGTTTTGTAGGCCTGGATGCTATCCATTAGGCCATAGTGGCAAGCCATTGGATGGGATGGGGACGCCAAAAGAGGCAAAGATGGCCGGATTCTGTGCGGCATTGGGGGCCCATTACCGCACAAAATTCGAGTGTCATTTGTACTGCCCGGAATCCATAACTATATATTTGCCGCCAAAACCTTGGGTATCCCTTTAATAATATTAATACCTTTCCCCTGATCTCGACTTTAATAACCCTATTTTGTATGTATTTTTTCATTAAATTCTTGTGCAATTTGAATATTTCTACCGATGTCCTGGTACCGTTGCCAATCCGTTGAATACGTGCATAATAACAAATCTTCTTCCCGCCGTGACAAAATATACGTCTTGAAGAACTTGATCCAAGCCGACTTCCATAAGTATCCTGATTCTGAAAATCAACTGATTTGATCCGAATTTTCTTTTGATACGACAAACTGCATTTCCCGTGACTTTCAGTGGTAATAAATATCGATATTTCATATGCGATACCTACTAAAACAGCTGATTGAGCTCAAAAATCAAAAAATGACTTACAGAAGTTTAACTCAGTAAATACCTTTAAAAACAGTAGATTTAAAACAATTTTTGTTTATTTTAATTTCTCAAACATTCAAGCTACATAAAATCCCGATATTCGCATTTAAACTACCGTAATCCATCGGAGTTTTTTATAAAAATTAAACGCTTAATTTCCGGATGATCCCTTAAAAAAAAGCAAATTTTTGATATAATTGATGCAAATCGGCAATTTCTGTTGTCAGGGTAAAAACATCGAAATATCCCAATTTATATACTACATATTTGCATAGTACAGTACGAGCAGAAAAAGATCGAAACAGTACGAATCTAATTATTTTTATCTACACAAATTTTTGCCACTACAGTACTCCTTTAATGAATTTATACCGGTTACAGGCTCAATAGGTAGCCCTGAAACTAACACTAAATTTTTGTAAAATGACTACATCGAAATATGCAGCAAAGGTTCTTTTATTTTCCGTATTTGCAAATCATCTACGGTAGCAATACTATTTTTCCATCCAGTTACGCCACTGTTTCTCGGCCTGGGTCCCGCAGCGACTCCCCCTCCACGGTAGCTGGCACCTAGCCAACCCCATCCCAATGAGAATCGATAGGGAAAGAGGGGCCCGGGAGTGGGGATGGCCCTTCTCCCCTGAAAGCTCATTCCGTTCACCGAAAGGGAGAAGCCCCCCCTTGGGCCATTCCCTACCCTCCTTCCGAACGACAAATGAGATTTTGCCGCACTCGGCTGACTCCCGTCGGCCACATATACCCCTAACCGAGACCATATTCCGTTCTAAATCTTCTCATAGAGTGGTTTTTTTGTGTTTAAAGGGATGGGGAATTCAAGAGGTTCTAAAGTATAAGTTTGCAGACTTTGAGCGCTAACTACTCTTTTCGGGTGTAGATGAAGACTAGGCAAATCGGTGGGTTTCATAAGCTTTTCATTGGCAGACGGTGTTTGGCATTTCTTTCGAAAATTTTTCCGATTACTAAATTTGGTATTTTTACCGGTTTTTTAAAGTTCAAAAATGTTTTTATTTGAGGTTATGGGTCTTGAAAAGTTGCAATTATCAAATTTCGCTTTTATGCTATGTATATTGTTTTATGTTTTATATATCATACAAAACGGTTGATGAAGTCTTCAAATTCAAATAATGAGATAAATGAATTTTCAAAATTACCTAAACACCGATTTAAAAGTTTGATTTGTTAAGGTTACCTCCTACCACTCAATAGATTCAGCCCTTACTTACGGGTTCGCCCTTGCAAAACGGAATAAATAAAACCAAGAGGCCAACCAAGAAACGAAGCCGGAATTCCACCCGCAAGTTGATCACCTCCACACCGAGTCCACCAGTCCATAAGTAGGCTAAAACGGTAGCGGAAGCTGATAGTATCCTTTTGATGCATTCACCCTAGACTTCCTAACTTCACATAACTTTTTTCGCGACTAGAGTAGACCTGTTTCGACGCTTTTTTGACGTCTGAAATCCAAAGTTCCGGAATCTGTTCCACTGATGCGCAAATAGAGCAGTTTTTATCTTCTTTGCAGTCTGGTCCAAAAACCGGAAACACTAACAACTATTTTAGTTTTTTTTTATCCTTTGAATGACCCAGAATCTAGTAGAGTTTGCTCATGTACCCACCCACTTTTTCTCATTTTTGAATTTCCGGTGCTCCACTAAACTCTCCATTTTATGCTATTTACCCCCAATGTCCGGCGAACACCTGCCGTACGGCTATTAGTGTGTAAATAATTTTTTTGGCGCCATTTTTTGGGGATGTTCCGCCGTCTGACGAAGCGTCCCTAGTTTGCCCATCTGCCGTGCTGGACACCGCAGCCAAAACATAGCCAGGCACCACCCCGCCCGGTCCGCTTCATCAACCTGTTTGATCCTCGTTTTCGACTCACAGAGTTAGATCCCTCATTCTCGCGTCTTCTACCCTAAAATATGGAAAGCTCTTCTAGCGCTCGCATGCGAACGCTGCTGAAATGGATCGTTTATGATTCGGCCGAGTCGAACTTCGCCTCCGGGTTCATCAACATCTTTGTCGCCATTTTGGTGGGTTTTCAGGCCGATTTTCGTGAATGGAATTTCATCTAATGGTATCGTAACGGTATCGGAAAAGCCAAGTAATGGACATTTTTACCAACCGACCCGAATCCACCTCTATTTTTGATTAGGTCTCGACAGCTGTGCACTGCTCTAAATGATGCCATATCTCATGTAAAAATGCTCCTGGAAAAATGGGGGTTATAGTAAAAATTATGATGCCTTTCCAACGTTTCTGGGAGTACCGCGTGGTTATTGAGATCTATCGAAAGACAGACGATTCTAACGTTTACCAGTCCCTTTAAAACCTTTCATCAATCATCATTTCTCAGGCAATCTCGGCCCTAATCAGCAGCGACTGGATTCTGATCGATGACCAGACCAACTCCACCCTAATCGAGCCTCTCTCTGAGTTTCCGGGAGCACAGAAGTGCGAACGCTTGGGTGAGTCTCGACGTGATTATTCTGCTCACCTCTCTCACTCTCTCTCTCTCTCTCTCTCCCTCTCTCTCTCGCTCTCTTTCTCTCTCTCTCTAAATGCAACTCTCTTTTTGTAGGTACCCGCGACTTCTGGAGCATCTCCTCATTCGGGGGATTCGTCGAGAAGAACGGGAAGAAGCACACCGCGTTCAGAACCGAGGATCGGGTATTGTGGGATTGTGTGACGCCGCTGGTTGCTGATCTTTTCTGTAGGTCTTTTCTTTTTAAAGAAGCTGAGAATGGTCAGATTTTTCTGACTTTTGCCACGATAAGCACGCAAAGCACAAGAAAGGTTGTGTAATGGGTTAAACTCCATTTTAACAACGCTTTTGATGGGAGCGACAAAATCGAAGGAGAGTCCATAGAGTTGAAAATTGGCAGCTCACCTTCTCAGTTCCTTTAAAGTGATGGTGCCGTTCTCTACTGCTTGAAAAACTTCTATGGAACCGGATTTCAGACCTCCTCATCGCCCTCTGCTTCGTCGTGGCCCTCACAGCCCTCTGCGCCGCCCTCCTTCACGTCCTCGCCCCTCCCCACAGCTTCCTGGCATGGCTACGCAGGAATACGGTGGTCGAGATGTGCAATAGTAAGCGTAGATTCAACGAGCCCAAAAAAAAAATTATGTCTTAGTGCTTCTCTGCCTCACCGCCTGCGCCGTATCCATCGTGGCCGAGGCGACAATTGCCAACCTGCGCCCAGAAGCCTCGGTCAGCGTCGGCTCCGGGCTGTTCCTGTTGACGCTCTCCGGGTTGCAGTCGTTTTTGTCGGCTGTTGTCAGTCTGAGACACACGTAAGTTTTATTTTAACGATCTAAAAAAATTGGGTAAATGATATACTGAAATTAAGGACCCAACCTTAAGAATTTGCGGCTTGGAGATAATAGATAAAAATAGCGGCTCTAAAACTGTCCAAATCCTAAAAAAGTTGTAACACGAAAATAATATATCTGAAAACAACTTTATTTTTCAGGTCCAAGATTCAAAAAGCGCGCCGCATCGACAATCAGCGCCTGCTTTGCGCGAGGTCCCTTCGATCGTGGCGGGATATGGGTAGAAGATCTGAGGACACCAGGCCGATCGTCGATTTCGAGAGGTACGAAATGTTGCAAATACTGTAATAATTTGTTTTATCCCAAAACAAGGCAATATTCAAGAAAATCTTTGCTTCAAAAAATTATTCATTGAAAGCGACCATCACGTTCCCCCTTTTTTGAAAAATCCTGGCTATGGGAATCAGCAAAAACGCCGACAGCTCAGCTACCGAGAAACCAGGATGCCGTGATTCAAAAGATTTGGCTTTGCTAATGGTTTTTCAAATGCTCTCATTGGGTCGGCATTTTCATTTCGTTGTCGGCATTTGGGTCTCAGCATTTCAGTTGTCGGAATCACGGTATCGTAATTTATATATCGACGTCTGACTCCCGTGATTTAGCTCTAGAAACTTTCGTTGTCAAAAATTAGCATACCACCTCATTCTTCAGATACCTCGACTCGGCCAGCGCAGCCAGCGTCGAGGAGCTGTCCGTGATGCCAAAGATGGAGGAAACGATTTGATGCGAATGTCACTAACAATTCAATAATTTCCCCCACATTCCCTAGTTCTTTCTAGTCGCATAATACTGTAATAGTCTCCCAAATCTTTGTCCAAATCGTCGATATCTAGTCATCAACCCTAAATCTATGTCATCTCCCACCCTCTAAAGGGCTCCTCAAGTCAAATCCACAAGATTTTCGACTTGCCATCGCCTTTAAAATCCGCAACCAGCTTATGTCAGGTGTTCACAAAAATAAAGGCGCTTATCTCTAAAAAAGCGGCTATTCGACCCAAAACGTTCGTCAGCATTTTTCAAAAACTGATAAGAGCCCGGCAAACAACCTGGGCCTCGATTTCGCAAGCCATCGATCCGTTTCAAACCGGTTTTTTACACCGGATATGAAGCAAATATTCTTACTCGTCTTCGTCCTTCTTTTACAGGTAGTTTTCTAGTATTCACCCCTCCCATTTATCGATTTTCCATTTCCCTTTTTATGCCCGGCTGATAGCCTGTATTTACCGCTAGTTGGATAGAATGTATTCGTTTTTCGGTTCTGATCTCTTCCCCGTCCTTGTCATCTGCATAAAGTCATTATAAAACTATACGATACAACAAAAATTAAAATGTCACAAAAAAGATTTGATAAAGCAAAGCGAAAAGTTATAAAGTCATCGAGCTTCGTTTTCATTAGCATTTTTCCAAGTGATCTATTGTCAAAAACCTTCAAAAATAGCAATATTTTTGATCTAAAGTATTGTACATAATCCTTGCAAAGGGTTTTTTGTAATAATTGATTTTAACTTTAGGTAGGTAAGTATACAGGGTGTCCCAAAAAAAAAGACCCCCCCAAAAATTTGAGCCAGAGGACACCTAAGGAGCTGAAAATTTGCACAGAGGTAGCGAAGCCAATTTCCCATGTATATGGAAAGTTTGAGCCATATCGGCCGACGGGTTTTAAAGTTATAGCGAAAATACTTTTCATTTTTAATTTAATATGGGGATTTTTGCAATTTGCATCAAAAATATGCGTTATTCTTGAATTTACGAGCCGATTTTGCATAAATTTTGCCAAAAAATGCCATTTTCTTGCTGGAGCATGGCGCGAACGATTGCGTATGAAGAGTAAAAATAGTGTGAAAACAACTGTTTTATCGATCCAAACCACGCCTTATTGTGCATTTTGGCAATCTGCTTCGCGCTAGTCCCGAAACAGAGTTCGATGAGCTTTTAGGTGGTGCTTAAGTTTAGATTTGGGCTTGGGTTTAAGTCAGTCCAAAGTCTAAGCGAATTTCAGGCGCTGAACGATAGTTTCAACCAATATATCTTGTACTCAGCGGTCTTGCTGATCGTTTTTACGCTGCATGAGCAATCGTTTTCCAAAAGCTCCAGCAAGAAAATGGCATTTTTTTGGCAAAATTTATGCAAAATCGGCTTGTAAATTCAAGAATAACGCATATTTTTGATGCAAATTGCAAAAATCCCCATATTAAATTAAAAATGAAAAGTATTTTCGCTATAACTTTAAAACCCGTCGGCCGATATGGCTCAAACTTTCCATATACATGGGAAATTGGCTTCGCTACCTCTGTGCAAATTTTCAGCTCCGTAGGTGTCCTCTGGCTCAAATTTTTGGGGGGGTCTTTTTTTTTTGGGACACCCTGTAAACTAATTTAAGCAGTTTAACCGTTAGAAGGACAACATAATTCGAAAAACAGTGCCCCTAGCTGGGGGAAACGTCAAAATCCCGACAGCCAGATGCCTGACAGTGGAAATTTCGACGTTAAAAATACCGACAGACCAAAATCCCGGCAGCGAAAGTCATGATACATTCTTGACGCTAGCTGGAATTGAAACTACTTTTACTACTTTTTGAAACTTTTTGAAAACAGCTAATTGTCGTCATTGTCGGGATTTTGGTTGTCCGGATTTTGGTTGTCGGGATAATTTGATCGTTGGGTTTTTGGCTGTTGGGATTCTGGCTCTCGGCATCATGGCTGGAAGCCCTCCGGTTATGCCATAGTGTAAAATACGGTGCTACGCCTGAAAATTCAAATTTTTTAGGTAACGCAAGCCGAATGGAACTTTACGACATCATCTCCTCCATCCCGACCGCTTGACGCCCAGGGGTTGCGTGAATTTTGCGGAAATGTGGGTATCCTTAACTTTTCTACGGCGCCAAACGCCAAACGTCTCCAACTATTGCAGGGTACCTTCCTGACCATCAACTGGAACGGGGACCATTATTGTGTGAGATGCTCGAGATGCAACTGGAACACCTACATGATTGTAAGCATCTTGCAAAATCGTCTGAAAAAGCTTCCGCTTCAACGCTTCTTTTAAAACCATTACAGGCCAGCTGCGATTCACTACACGATACCATCTGCGGAACCTGTCGTGGCATCTGGGATCCGGAGAATAGCAAAATTCAGGCTGTTCGGTCGGAATTTTTGTGGAGTGTGATTTTGACGTTTTCAGGGAGCAATGCCCATGGAGAACGACACCACGCTACGAGCCACCGACGACTCCGTCATATCCGGATCGGCTCCCGATCAGGTACCGCTGGACACCTAGTTACTACTACAACCAACTGACGACCCCGTCACCCTGGCGCAATTAGTGAGGCAGCGCATCCATCAATAATTAGCAGTCAATTTTCAGCCAGGATCGGTATCTTTCCTACTATAACTATTACTACGGTCAACGCAATTGGGAGGATTGGGACTATAGACAAAGGTATGGTTGTCGATGGCGTCTCCCAACCCGATACAGTGTAGTGAGTAAAAATACATAGTAGATACAGTGAGTAAAAACACTTTACAGTGAGTTAGTTTCCCAATCTTTTAGTGATCAAAACCACATACGAAACCATTTTAGTAACCACTATAACTTACCACCTGAGAAGTATAGGTTGAGCCATAAAATTTACTTCCCCCTTGGTGACAGTCAAGTACTAGGTCATCATGTTCCGGCAATCTTAAAGCTTGCAGGCTTGCGCGGAACTTCCGTATCATGCTCGGTGCCGGCGCTCTGATTGCGGTCTTGGGTGCCATTGGGCTTTACACAGCCGTCGCAAAATGCGTGAAACACGTGGGTTTTTGGGGTCTTTCTGCATCTTTTTCCCGATACTGCCTCCGTTTCTTGGATATTTTTATGGTATACCCTAACCAGGGTTTTTCAGCGCCGCCAGAAGGCGGCGATCATCGGCGATACCGTAAAGATTCTGAACGAGCAGATTGAAAAGGAGCAAACCGTCCCGGGCGTTCACGTTGTTTGAAAGATGCAGGCCTTTATTCCGATTTTCCTGAATAAATACGTACTTGAATTTGCATATGGAAATGCGTGCAGCGGGTCGACCAACTGGGGCAACACAGGAATTCAGTGGATTGCGGGAGCAAACCTGGGCCCTTTATACAAATACTTTGATCGGAGGCGTGTTGTGGGTATTAAAGGGACGGGTAAGATACATCATCCGTAGGTGCCCAAAAATTCGGGAAATCGCAAAAAATCGTTTAAATGTTAATTTCTAACAGTCTTCAAGTCCAAAGCACGGCAGTAGTTTGCGAATTAATAAAATAAAAAACTGGCAAACGGCTCAAGTTGTATACCAGAGATTCTAGATGTTCACTAATAAGCCCTCGAAATTGATTTTTTCAAAAAGACCTTTTGACTATCGATGCCTTGATCGCTCTTTCTATCTCTCTCTCTCTCTCTCTCTCTCTCTCTCTCTCTCTCTCTCTCTCTCTCTCCCTCTCTCTCTCTATCTCTCTCTCTCTTTCTCTCTCTCTTTCTCTCTCTCTTTCTCCCTCCCTCTCTCCTCCCCCTCTCGCTTTCTCCCTCTACGGTTTTTTTATCGCGTAACTGATTCGGTTTTTGCCCATAGTAAATGGCTCGATCTGCAGTAGCCATCCTTATCCCATTAAATCCACTTTAATTTTTTGTCTTTCCAAATTTGATTTCCCTTTTGTCTAGGTGCATGGGAAAGTGGGGGAAGGGATATGAATTTAGGAGAGATCACGCGCCGATGAGTGAAATGGGCAGGTTTTAGGCGTTTATCAGAATCTCCTCGCCAGCGCGAATCGCCGGAGGGCTTTGTGTCTTTTTGCCATCCAGCTGTGTGGGGGAGGAGGGAGCTTGAGGGGGAGGATTGGGTGAGCTGCGACTCAACAGGGAGGAGGAGGTGATTGTTTTCACACGTTTGTGCCCCCAGGAGAAGCTAGCTGCCTCCCTCTTTTCTCTGGATCGTTTCACTCCTCATTTCACTATCCGTTTTGGCGCCCACACACCCCTGGGGGTGGGTGGGTGATCGCATATTTTTCTGGACCACTTGATTTTTTTGACAATTTTTGTTTTGGAGGAAAATAGAGCAGCTGATCATTTTTTTACAAAAGTTTCCAAGTTTGCTATTGTTTTGCGGGACAAAAACAAGTCATCGCAGACCTACGAAAGCGTTTTTAGGTCCACTGGTAGTTTTTGTGAGATGGCTGTTTCGATAGAGCGTGAAATTCTAAGCATAAGCCTTTCTACAAGTTCTGTTTAACCACTACCGTTTTATAGAAAATTGGCTCCAAAAACCCTAAGTTTGGCCATCTTTGGCCCGCGCGCAAAAAGCATGAACTTTGATAAATGTTTCACTGCAGCCCGTGTTGTTCAACAGTTTTTAAAACCATAAATTTGTTAAGAACTTAAAATTCTATCGAATGAGCTATCGCAAAAAACAGCCCATCGGAAAACAACATCTTTCTATGCCAAAACCTGTTTATTTTCGGCGTAAAAACGTTGCCTACTCAGTTAATAATTGCATTTTAGAAACGGTAAAATTAGCGTATGGTAGCGTTGGTTTCTCGGTTTGATGTAAGCAACTATGCTCGGGTTTCCAGTCCACGGCTTTACAGTTTTTTTTCCTGCAAACTAAGATAAACCGCTACCCGGTACGCCAAAACCTACATTTAGGCGCGTAACCTCACGGCTCTAGCTGCTGCTCGTGACCGAGCGGAGTTTTATGTATTTTTATTAACTTACTATTTTTATATTTTTTGTATAAAATATTTTTTACGAACTTTTTGATTACCCATTGTTTTTCCGATTTTTTTTTTGCGCAAGTGCCCGCAACACGCCTTACATTCTGAAGAAACGCGTTTTGATAAAGCGCAATCTTGTAATACGGTACAATGGATAGCGGGCAACTGATGATATCAAGCCGTAATCCATTTGGCGATTTTGGGTTAGGTATCGCGTAGTATATATTTAGGTACGGTAGATATCGCGTGCGCCGCAAAATCCATAAAAAACGAGGGGTAATACCTTGCTAGCCCCTTTAATTCTTCGCCGCTCCTAATTTTTTTAAAACTTCTACCCCTCAATTTTCCCTTTCCTAAGTCGCAACTTTCCCAATGTTGCAACCCTATGCCCTAATGGTTAAAAACCCGTACTTGAACCCGATATACTTTCAGGACCTTTAGAACTCGACAAACAGTTTACCATGCGAAAGGTGGCGTTCCTGCTGTGCCTTATGTTTGCCGTCCAGCTGGCCTCTTCGTATACCGTGGTCGCACCACCGGTCCGGAAACGCGTTTCAGAGGTACTTGTTGAGCCGTTTTGAAGAAAGCGTAAAATGCGTAAATAGACCAGAAGCTGAATTAATAGACCTTATTTAGTTTGACCAGATGATCCGGAATTGCTTCCAAACGCTGTGTAAGGAGTGGATGACGGAATGCCATTGGTATTGTGATGCGGCGAGGGGGAAGGTTGGTTAAAAAATTAAAAAATTATGTTGTAATTGATAACCCCTTTTATCTATTTTTTGAACCTGCGCCGTTGCTTATTTAGTTTTATCTGTATACTTTAATGGAGTCTTAAGTGTACAAGCGCTGAATTGTTACTTTATTAAATTTTAAAATTATTTAAATACGTTAAACTAAAGAAACTTAATTCAACGATACTATTCAGAAAAATGCACGAATCTCAATATAAAAAAAAATTAAACAAAGTTGAAATTTGTAAAACTTCGTTTTTTCGACACTTAAAAAGTAAACATATCAAAAGTACCAAAACACGGTCTACGAAGGCTTTAAAAATTCTATAAAAACATTTATAGCATTTTTTCCAGTTCCTCCAGCAACAATGCAAGGATTGCCTTGGCTGGCGCGGAAGCAACTGCCTCGAATGCTTCAACTTGTAGAAAAACACCCAACTTACCTTCCACTGGAAAATGCTTTAAACCCGTCCACTACCTCATCAATGTGATTACCGATAATCTGTAAATACTGCCTTTATCAAGTTCAAATAAAGTTTGAATAAATATTCCTTCAGCTCAACTCTACTGAAAGTTGCCCTTGCACTAAAAGGACATCCAATTTTGGAAATACAGAAAAAGCCTGAAAGAGCATCCCGGTCTATAAAAAATCAGAGCGGTCAGCGGATTACAAGAAGTTTCGATTTCAAGCTCCACCTTACTGACTGTTTTTGCTATCACCTTTTGCTTAGCTTAATTCCATGTTTAGCGAATGCTAAAAAAACGCACCGCTAATTGGCAAACCTTTATCAATTTAGCTACTGTAAATTCTAATGAATAGCTAAATCAATCCGTTTTTAAACTTTGTTGGTGAGTCGGCCTCGCAACAAAAATTTTACTTTAGAACCCAATATCTATCCGATTGCCTGCCCTAATTTAAATTTTGGAACTTCCGTCTGCGGCAAGTGGAGCCCTACCGCATCCTTTAAACATGTTGTGCCAGTCGATCACACCCATAACAATTTCATTTGAAGGGCTTCCTGTAAATTTGAATCCTATTTTAATTTAATCCCACAATATTGCCTGGAACACCGCGGGAAGACCGATCTTTGAAATTCAGAGCTCCATGAAACTTCATGCCTTTTGAAAAAGGATGAAAATAATATAATATCGCGCTTACAATTGGCTTTTTCAGGATGCAAATTTCGTTTGTTCAACTACTCACTCTCTCTCTCCTTCCTTCTCTCTCTTTCTCTCTCTCTTTCTCTCTCTCTCTTTCTCCCTCTCTCTCTCTCTTTCTCTCTTTCTCTCTCTTTCTCTCTCTCTCTCTCTCTCTCTCTCTCTCTCTCTCTCTCTCTCTCTCTCTCTCTTACTCTCTCTTTTTCGGGAATTTGATGTTCCTACTTAAAAAAATTTCTGTACCAAATTTTATACCTCATAGTAGCCTAACCACCCGACCCTAAAAACATAATATTCGTCCCCTGGCTGCTGACCCTCGTGTCACCCCAAAAACGCCCAAAACTCCGTTCACAAATTCCAAGCTAATCTCTCCATATTGACCGGGGCAGCCGGGTGCGGTCATTGAAATTTGGTGTTATCATAAAATTTCCGGGCCGGTCCTATGCGATGACGAGGCCCCCTCACCGTTTCCGCTTTTCCTCCTCCCCACCCACATTTTTTGTGTGTGAATTTTCGAAGCTTGTGTGTGTCATGTAGGCGGTTTTTTAGGTCAGTCCCTCCCCTCGAAACCCGCGAACAGCGCGCCGGCAAAGGTCACTTTTTAGAAAACACAGTTTGGGGGGAGGTGTTTGTTCGGGTTGCCTGGGTCCGCCCACGGCTTATGGCCCGCGCTGCTGACCCTGGAATTCATGCGTATCAATCCACCCCCATTTTCGATCTATTTTTCCAGGGCGCATGGCCCGTTTTATGGGCGTTCCTTTTTTGGTGTAAATGTATCTCACTAATTCTAAGGTATCCAATTATTTTTGAACTTTTGCGTCATCTGATTTTGAATTTTTTTTGTGGCTGGTTTTGATAAGCGTTCACGAGGTGGATTAACGTATTTTTTATGCTTTTCACGGTTCGATTTTGGCTTAATAATTGAGTCATCAAGTGCTTCTTTGATTTCTCATTGAAGCCTTTTCTTGGTTATTCCGTTATGTTAACGAAAAGTTTGGGCTCGGTGACGAGGATAAACTTTTCTGATAAGAACGCGCGATATCTATTTATGCATTTTATAAATTTCTCTCTATGTCTCTCTTTATCACCGTCTCTCTCTATCTCTCTATCTCTCTCTATCTCTCTCTCTATCTCTCTCTCGCTATGACTCATGCCTTATTTAGTTCCACCTAAGATTATGAATAAGATAAGCCAGGACGCCGTGCAATTTCAAGACGGTCGCATGGCGCCAACTGGCTGCTTGTTAGGCACCTCTTTCCCCTATGAAATGCTGCTTGAACATCCAAGAAAAAAACTTATGAAACCCTTTTTGATTAATTGAGGACGCATTCGATTTTCTATCGGCAAAACCTATTACCGTTCGCGTTACAATTTTTATAATTATTTACGAATAGCCCGAGAATCTGCTCCTCTTCTGAACTGGGTCGACAGTTATTAGAACCTTTCAGCCTATTGTGGCGCGGCGCGTCGCTGTCCATACCTATTCAATGGTAAGGGGACGATTCTGGTGCTTCTCAGCCCCTTTAAATCAGAAATAATTCTGATATTTTGGCTCAACTTTTTGCTATTCTTTAACTCAAACGCTCCATAGATAACCTCAGCCGGTCGGCACAAAAAAATAAGATCTTCCGTGACCCTTGAAGATTAAGCCACCTTTGCCGCCAATCAATTATCATATCAGAATATTTTTCCCGGTTCTTTAGGATTCCCGGGGGGGGAAAGTATTCCCGGGGGGGGAAACCAATTTTTTTCCTGGTGGTCCCGGTTGGCCTAGTAATCAAATATAAAGTGTTTTCGAATTGTTTTTAGTAAGTTTTAACTATATTTAGAGCGGAATAACTTTCAGAAAAATTTAGAAAAATGTTTGAAAAAGTCGAAAATTTGGTAATTTTGGGTCTATTTTTCGACCTAATTTTTAATTTTTTACATTTTTTTGGTTAAAATGTGTGTAGTTTTTATGCACAGGAATAGTTAAAAACAATTTAGAAACGCATCCGCAATTTATACAAAAATCTAGGCTTTCGCCGAAAAAAATTTGTTTTCCCCCGGGAATACTTTCCCCCCCCGGGAATCCTAAAGAACCTTTTTCCCGTTTTCCGGCTCTCTCTCTCTCTCTCTCTCTCTCTCTTTCTCTCTTTCTCTCTGCCCTATCCACAGTACCTCCCCGTCTGCCTGATTTTTGGATTGGCAGGGTGGTACGGCGGACCGAAGGGGGAGTGAAATAAGGACAGCTTATAGGCCGAAGCCCAGCTGATAACAGACTTCTCAGTTCCCGCCCGAAGTGCTCGCACCTTTCAAGTCGTCAACTATGCGCTCCCGGGGTCTCACCGGGATCTTACTTTTTGCTGTGAGTTTTAGGAGACTTTCAGGCGGATTACGGTAATTTTGTCGTATTTCAAAGTTAAGATTCTCTAGCCTTCTGTCTTTAATCGCAATTTTCTTTAGGTTTTCTCAGGATTCAAAACCGGCAGTTTCGATTCTATAAATCCATTTTGGGCTATAAAACGCGTAGATTTGGCTGAATTTAGTTTATGGTTTTTAACGCGGAAATCTCCGAGCCGCTACTATGACTTCGCCACGCCATTCGAATTAAAACGGACTAACCAAATCCATGCTTTACTGGGCTTGGCACAGCAGAAAACGCGATAAACCGGCACCTCCCCGCTGCGTCATCACTTTTGTTACGTTAGAGTTCTATGGACGGGTGCAAAATGCATAAAACGCGATGACGACATACGGGATGATCTGCGAGAATCCGATTAGCATGGTGTCGGAGATCTTTGGCGCACGATGCAAAAAATCCTTTTAACCGGTCTGATGTTTGCAAAAATGCACACTTGCCACGGCACATCATAGAACTACGTAAATCCTGGGTAGCTCCTCAATTAAAGGTCAAGAATTACCGTAAGAGCACGAGAAAAAAACAGCAGCACCAATCATCAGCTCACCAGTAGTCATTTAGAGCACCCGCTTATTCTATGCTTTAGTTCATTGCCGTGGCCGTGTCCCGCTTCCACCAGACGCGAAGATGTAAGGGAGTAAGTTACTTTGCGATACCTTTCAACCAACATTCCTAGGATGAATTTTGGTCGGTTCGCGGTGGCTGCCGGCAGTGCGAGCCGTGCAAGGAGGGATTCTATGAATTGGTGGGTAGCAGAGTGCTGAATCGATCAATGAAATTTAGCACCCCTGCACCTCGCTCAGCAACCGAATTTGCGAAGATTGCGGTGTTGTCGACATGGATGTTCCGGATTTCAGGTGAGAGACTTTTACCGAAGTTAAAGGGATTGGGAAGCGAGAGAATAGCTAGGAGTCGCATCAAATGACGCTTATAGACGCATGGGATGGACTCATCCCTACGCCTTTTTTGGCTCTGTTCGTAATTGGCAACAACTATGTAGTAAATTATAGGGGTAGATTTTGGCCATCCTGGCCTAGGGCTTGCGTTTCTAATTCTTGACTCTCTTCTACTGTACGTCTATGTCTCTCTATCTCCCGCTAGCTCTCTCTCTTTCTCTCTCTCCCTCTCTCTCTCTCTCTCTCACTGTCTCCTTCTTTCCCTATCAGTCTCGGGCTCTCTGCTCTAGATTTCTATCTCTCCTTCTCTAGCTGTCTGTCTCTCACTCTCGCTCTCTATCGCTCTGATGCTCTCAATTTCCTTCTTCCTTGCTAGCTTTTCATCCAATTCTTCTTTTTTTTTGAGCACGCGATGCGCCCGCACGCGGGCACGAGGCCATCTATCTCTGTTAACCGCAGCCACCATCAATTTCGCATCCAGACGGCTTCTCCTTTTTCATAATATTTTCCTCCCGCCAAAGGGGCTTATCACCCTTCTCAATCTCTATTGGTATCCCAGTGTCCCAAACATCCCAAGCGTATTTTGAAAGCCGATCGATTGATTGACGGTGTGCGTCTGTTTACGGGGGGTGATGCCCCCTCTCACATGATCCGCTCATTTTGGGGCTGGGGGCGCATTTTCAGAATCGCTTCGGCGGTGATAAGGTGTTGAAGGCGTCGGCGTCGTCGCCGCGTTTTTCTGGGCATTGAAAACAAAAATTCGGGTCATTGGCGCGTCGTTTTGAGGGGTCAAGCAGGGCATTAAAGATTCGAAACTGGCCTGAGGTCATCGGAAAATAATGGGCGGAATTTTTGTGGATCATTAAAGGGTCCGGGAAGTGAATGCCATGAATTTTGGCATCGTTGTTTGTCCCGAGTTTTTGAAATCGTTTTTAATATCCCTAAACGCAAGTGCTGGTCTTGCACCTACCTTGAAGACCCAGTTCATCTACCGATTTTCAGGATAAAATGCCCTCTGGCCGACGAGAAATTCTACCGTGCCGTCGAGGACAAGCTGAGGGACCAGTACAAGAAGACTTTTGCTTTGAAGCACGTTACTGATGTGAGTTTAGGCTTTGTTGCTCTCTGCATTTGCCCAACATGTCCGATAAGTTCAACAACGCATGTGGCCTTGACCAATTTGTGCGGCTTTTTTGAGCTAAATTGCTTCGGTGTGTACCACTTGTTGGAGCAGTTGAGCTGGATTGGATTATCGAACCTTTTTGTCCCCTTTTAAGCGTGCGGGTTGTTGTAATTGTAATGCCATTAATGCAGGAGGATGCCCTTGACAGCGAGGTCGATGATGAGCTGCTTGAAATCATTCCAGAACGTGTTCAGAAGCCCCAGCCGAAGGTCGAGTTCGTCGAATCTGAAGTAGGCGCTTCAAATGCTTTGTCTATAAATTTTTTAAGCGATACCAGGGCGACGTTAAATCAACATCAAAAATTCTTTTTCAGGACGACGTCAGCGATGATGTTGACGATGAACTGTTTGACGACGAGGTCTTCCAAGAGGCTGTCAAGGTATTTTTGAAATAGTGAATTTTTTTTTTGTTCTTAACACTTCGGAAATTCCGGATTTCTTTGAGCGCCATTAAATGCTTAATTAATCGACCTTTCTTTTAAGATTGGAGAAGGAGCACGCCCATCGAAGAACGAGGGCTCCGTAAAGTTGATCAACGTGAGGCGACGGATCCCGACGTACCGTTTGCTCCATGATGAATTTGAGCGCGAGTCCGAGAAGTTGAAGGTATGTTTTGCTCAGAATCCTTGATCTCTCGATCGATCTTTGTTATACGGTTTTTGAGAAGAGCAAGAGGTTGAGAGAGAGACAGAGAAAGCGAGCGAGAGAGATAGAGAGACGAGAGAGAGCGTGAGAGGGGGCGAGCGATAACCCTAGCTAGCCGTTCCAGGTCGCCGAGATCAAGCCCGTTGTGGTCGATGAGACCGACGATGGCACCGAAGATGACTACGTTTCCGACGAGGATGGATACGACTCGAAGGAGGAGGATGATGAAAAGAAGTTCCCTGTTTACCTGTAAGTTTTAGTTTTAACTAGTGATACTTGCTCGAACTCCATATTTTTCTACGGCTATCGTTAATGCGCTTAGGCAGATCGAAAACCGCAAATTGCCTATTTTTCAGTGACATCGACCCGGAGCGTGATGCCCAGATCGCCTCGTTGCGCCAGAAATATCGTAAGAAATTTCCCTATTTTCTTAAAGTCAAGTGGTTATTTAGCCAAGCTCCAATTCGTCGACCTCGAGGACTTTGAGGACAAGATGAACGTAGGTTTACGGTGGTTTTCGAGACCGATTTTACAGATTGAATTTTAAATCTTGTTTTTTTTAGTTTTCTTTTGTAAAAGCAAATTTCTAGGCTCCGTTCGAGGACCTGCTGCCAAAAGACTGGAAGGAGAAGAATGCGGAGGGCGAAGGCGAGGGTATCGAATTCGGTCTAAATAAAAAAATATAAAATATTTTTTTAGAAATGCGTCTGATCGTCGGAAGAGTCGAAATCATCCGTGAGATCGACTCTGGCTCTGATGAGAGCGGTAGGCTTTGGATATCTTGTTTAAATTTTGATATTACACACTGAATTCCGCCTTTTGCAACCGAAAAATTGATTTCGTCAAATCTCGATTTAGACGAGGTCATGGAAGAGGTGAAGCGCGTCTTCCAGAAGGCCCGTCTCGAGAAAGAGGAGTAAGCTTAGCGCTCTTTTAAAATACAGGTGAATTCAGGATGGAAATCGAGAAGGAGATGACGCAGCGTCACGTTTTCCGTAAGTTTCAAGCGTGCACTTGCAAATTCAAATTCAGGCGCGATCATCTGGTGTCTGATGCTGCTCTTCACGTTTATCGCTATCTACAAGACGGTCCGCGTCTGCGCCATCATGTTCAGGGTATGTAAAAAGACAGGCAATCACTCTTATATTGATTTTTAGCGTTCGGATCGCGAAATCTACCGCATTGCGCGTCACTACGAATTTACGCCAGCTCAGAATGATGGTGGGTGTTTTAGAAGATGATTTCTGGCTATCTCTATCTCTCTCACTCTCTCACGCTATATCGCTTTCCCACTAGCTCTCTCTCTCTCTCCCTATCTCTCTCTCTCTGTCTCTCTGGTCTCTGGCTCTCTCTCACTCTTGCTCTCGCTTTTTTTCGGGATTTCGGATTTTTCGGGACGATGGTCCACTCTTTCTTTTTCTTT
>CATQJA010000537.1:0-10297 GCA_958295435.1 Mesorhabditis spiculigera
GACAGGGATGCGTTCAGAAGGGCCATTAGCCCAAGATCCCCGTCCTCCGTTTCCTATATGATGCCCATCCCTTCTTTTCAAGCCCGTCCATTCCTAATGGCTTATATTTTTTGGGACGGACCAGGAGGATGGAGGGACGGATATCAGGGAGGTGCACGGTGCGGGGACTAGAATTTGTGTCTTGACAGAACAGACAGACACGCAGTTCGCGTATTTTAAGTGATTAAAGTCGCCGTCCAGCCGTCCTCGGGTTTAAAGGAGTCAGCAAAATGGTCGAACATCGAACTACTTCCGTAGGAACTTCATTTTAGATTATGACAAATGGCCTCTAGTTAGCCACAGTTTAAGCGTCAAAGGTACGGGAATGGACTGAACGCCTGCCCGCTAATGTTGCTCTGTTAGCCCCTGTGGATGCAGGACCGGTCAATGCAAAAATATGCCAGAAACACTGGTTTGACAAGTAAGCTATTCCAAAATGATCTCTGCCCTAGCACCAGGCCATTTAAAGGGACGGTAGCAGCACAAAAAGCAACGCCAACGAACCCATAATCCGAAGTCTTTTTGGGGCGCCACCCTCTTGCCCTATGGCCTTATGATATGGAGGGTAGTGGGAGGATTTTTTCGGGGGATGGACCGTGGGAGAATTTTTGACAGGATTGGTCCCTAGACCCACCAAAAAGGGCACCGTATCAGCCTGACTTGGGGTCCAGACGAGATCAGGGGTGGAGGTCGCCATTTGAATCCCTTTTAAGGGGGCTGGAAGAAGACAAGAATTTGGCAAAAAAATTATGGACGTAAAAATTTTATTAGTATTTCGCTACGGTACTCTGGTTTTGTTTTTAGTTTAAGCTACACTATTAGTAAAGTTGCGGGTTTAGAGTCCAAGAAATTCCAGATGACCTAAAATTTTTCCATGCTGTCGATCCTTCTTAATCCCCATAATTATAGCTGAGAAGTTCTCTGCGTCTCTTCTCCCCCTCTCCTCTCTCCCACTCTCCCTCTCTCCCTCTCTCTCTCTCTCTCTCTCTCTCTCCCTCTCTCTCTCTCTCTCTCCCACTCTCTCTCGCTATCTCTCTCTCGCTCGCGCTCCTCTCTCTTTGCTCTCCCTCTCTCTATCGAAAAGTTCTAATTTCTTCCCTATTTCGTGCCAAAAATGATGACTCACCAGCGTCCAATTTGGCCTCAACAGCCAACCCCTCCATCCACTCGTTATTCGGGGATTATGGGCCAATAAAAATGAGCACGAGGTTTGCGCTCCCGCTCGCGCTTTCAATAGTTTTACCGAAAAACTGCATAAATTCCGAAGTCGTTCGATATGTCACTATTAGTGCGTCTACTTGCGATTACTTGTGTATTCCTGGCAGTATTTGCGGTCAGTTAAGAGATTTTTCGAGAGAGAGAGAGAGGGAAAGGGAGAGAGAGGGAGAGAAAGAGAGAGAGGGGAGGGAGAGAGAGAAGGAGAGAGAAAGACAGAGAGCGAGAGAGAGTGAGAGAGAGAGAGGGAGAGCCATTTACAGAAGCCCCACATCACCGAGGCGGAGAAGAATGCCTTCGTCAGCCACGTCAAAACCAACACGTGTGGGTACCACAATTTCATGACGTAATCAATTAGCTTTAGCCGGTCTGTACTTTGTCGACCTGAAAACGGATGCTAGCGATGAAGCCGAGGTAAGGACAACATCGCCAAAGTACACAAAAGTACCGTAATCCACCGTAAACCACATTTTTTTTCAAGGATTATTTACCTGGTCGTAACCCTCCTTTTTCCAGGACCAAGACACGAAGGCCAAGCGGGCCGTTGCTGATCCAGGTATATTTTAATAAGATTTTTTATCGTAGTTTTAGAACCTCCACGCGCCGCTCCAGAATCCGCGGAAGACGTCGACAGCTCGGAGGAGGTATTTGGGCCCAAAAATCGTACTGCAACATTTAGCCAGAACTAGACGCCGGTGAGCCCCAGCAATTCCACATGAGACTCGCCGAGATGGGCCAAGAATATTGATTTTCTCGGCTGTTTCGCTGAAGTTTTATTGTAATAAACGCGATATTTGAAGAGGAATTAGCAATATTTGGATTCCAACGCGAAAACTCGTCAGTTCTAGAAAAAAACAAAATTAAACTTTGAAAATGGTGTTACTTTTCGAAATTTTTTTGTTTTGATCGTCTACATTTTCAAGACGCTATTCAGCAGAGCATCAAAAAATGTACTGAGAGTTTTAATCACAGCTTAAAATAATGTATTAAAAAGTTATAAAAACAAACAAAAATAACCTAGTTTTCGATATTTTCTCTATTTGTTTATTTTTATTTTTTATTATTTACCATTTTACAGACACCATTCGATAGAGCATCAAAAACTATCCGAGACGTTTTAATTTTAGCTCAAAATAGCGTAAAATAAAACATTTACAGCCTAAAAAAGATTAATCCGTACGCGTCGCTCCCTTTTCACCACCACCCGCGCGGATCTGTTGATTTTCCACCCAGCAAATGACCTTTTCTATTTCTTGAGATAGCTGTGGGTGAGAAATGTTGTTGTCCAGCCCAGTTCTTTCCATTCAAAAAGGAGCCGGCAGCGAAATCTATTGGGAAGGGAAAACAGCATTGTTGTGTGTATCCAGCAGCGGTCAACGTGCAGGAAAATACAGTGCCCACCGCCCGCCATTCCGTCGCCATGTATCCTCACGTAACGCTGCTGCTGCTACCACTTTTCTGCTACGGTATTTATGCTGCAGATGAAGAGACGACTGTGAAATGCGTTGTTGGTAAGTCTAAAGGGGCCCCAAGGCGGATAGCCAATTTTATTCCTATGGATTTTGGCCTTGATTGTGACACGCGATGGACTTTGGTGGCCGTGGATTATGTATATATTTTTCCGCGCCGCGAAACGCCTTTAAATATACGCGCCGCCTTTAAAAAAGCGCTAAATTTGGCTATTTTTTGCGGTGTTGAAAATCCTTAAGCTACCAATTTTACGATTTTTGACCATAGTAATGCGGTCATTCAATACAGCGTAAAATTCTGATCAATATCAGCCAAGAAAAATTCCGTTCAACGTTGGTATCGCCCAAAAAAATGCTATTGAAACCGGGGTGAGATGCTTGTATCTAGGGCGAGACAGATCTAGCGCACTTTCTATTATATCCCCACTCCCATGGTCATGGTCGAAACGGTATTCCCGAATTTCCAGGCCGCGAACCGGGGCGCCCATGTGACGAGCCGGGAGCCCAAAAATTTTTCTTCGACGTCAAGCGCGGCATTTGTCAACCATTTTACTACAAGGTACATTATGGAAGACATTACAAAACCCTAGACGTTGATTTAGGGTTGCGGCGGGAACGAAAATCGCCACGATTCGAGGGCCGACTGCGAGAAGACGTGCAAGGGCTCCAAGCTGGCACCGGCGGCTCCTGTTGGTGAGTTCGGGGAGCGTAAGAGCCATTTTTTAAAGCAATATCCAAGAGTGGTAACAAAATGCCCAAAAAATTTCGAAAATCCCGTTGAAGTAGCCTCGAAAAAAGGCAAATATCGAAAAGTCTGCGACACAGAAAAGCTTTTAAGTCCTCCCCCGAACGACCAGAACCAGAACCGAAAGCTCACCAAAAAAGTTTGGGATCAAAGCCAAGGTCTAGAAATCGCACTCATGAAGCAGCTACTATGCCGCATGGGAACCAAAGTATCAAGGGTCAAAGCACAAACTCGAACAACTTCTTTATTCCATCCAACGACATAAACCACCCATGTTTATCACCAACACGACAAAAGGATTTCACAAAGACATTTGAAAATCGACACATTTTACATAAAATCACAGGCGAGCGGAACCAAGAGAATGAATTGGTGGACAATAAAGTGGAAGCGGTGGGCGAGCACGGAGATGTGTTAATTGTTGTTGTTGTTGTTGTTGTTGCATGTTTTTTGTTGGATGTAGCCGTGCAGATCCTTCCTCGTCTCCGCGAACTTGGAGTGGAGCGGGGAGAAGCGGCACTGAAGGCAACATAGTTGGAAGTTGCAAGAAAAGAGATTTTACCTCCATCCAATCCATGCACGTCGCGAAGACGAACAGGAATTGCTGCTCGGTCTGGACGGAGGAGGCCCGCTGGTCGCGCAGCTTCTTGAACATCTCGAACGGCTAAACAAGCGGAAATAATGGTTCTATAGAAGCACAATCATACGTCGAAAGACTCGTTCGCGGCGCAGGCCGTCTTCATCCAGTGGATCAGCATGATCGTTCCGGTGCGGCCGATGCCCGCGGAGCAGTGCATGACGGTCTGGCCCTTGTTCAACTCGTCGCCATGCTGAAGATGAATGCTTGCCAAAAACATGACATTTTTGAACCTTGTCCAAGGCACGCAGGAAACGGAGGAGATGGGGACCGGTGGTGGGGACGCCGCGATCCGGCCAGTCGTGCATCTGGATGAGCCTGGAAAAATCGAGTTCCCGCGAGTTCAAATTTAACTACATTTTAAGCGGGAAAATAACTACATTCGAAACTAAATAACTAAATAACTAAAAAAACTGATAACTAAATAAAGAAAAAGAAAAAATTTTTGGTAAATTGGAATTTTTGTCTAAAAAAGGCGGTTTTTGTTCGAAAAAAATAGATTTTTAACATTTTTTTTATGATAATCTACTTTACTAAAAAGTTCCCACCGAACAATCCGGCTGTTCGAGCACCCGTCCGGCAGCAGCTCGATGGTCAACGCCGTGAAGCCCTCCTGCTTCTCCTTTTTCTTGTTGTTGACGAAGAAACGGCCGTGGTTCTGGAAGAGGCCCGGCTCGTCCGGCCAATAGGCGGCGCACTGAAAAGGGGACAACGTTTCGAAATTGTGCGTGGTTCACACCTTGATCTTCCCGTCTTCGACCAGACGGCACAGCTGCACAATGTTCACGACCTCGTGCTCCCAACACATCCGCCAGAAGTCGACGATGGTGGCCTCGGTGGGGGCCTGGGTGGCGATCCACGTCTCGCGCTTGTCCATCTAGATATAAAATTTGCAGTAATTTTTTGAAGGTTTACCTTGACCCAATTGGCGTGGATGTAATCGCCCTCATTGGCTTCTTCCGGCGTGATCTTGACGCGGGTCTCATCCAGGCACACCGTGTCTTGGTAGCGGTTCTTGTCTGGGTTGGCGGTGAAGGCGGTGATTGCCTTGTTGGGGCCGGCGTACGGCTTCAGTTCGACCCACTTTGCACGAAGCCCGCTGGCGCCTAAATGAGTGGTGTTGCGAAGAAATGTCGAAAAGCCGAGAACATTGGGAATTGGAAGAGAATCTGCGGCTGCGCGGCCTCACAAAAAGAAAAAAAATCATTACAAACTCACAAAAAAGCATCGGAATAGATTTTCGATATTTTTGTCTCAAAAGATTCGTAATTTTTCGTGAAACATTTTAATATAGTTAGTTTTTGATTTTTCTATCAAATTTTCGAAATGAATTTGTTTGCAACAAAATTGGGGAGTTTCCGGGTTGGAAAGGACGAATTGCGCCGCCCGTGGACAGTTGAGCGTGCAGAGGAGCGCGTCGTAGTGTGTCGAAAGGTGTCGCACGTAGCCCACAGACGCTCATCGCCGGAATTCCGGAAACCCACCGAGGTCGACGATCAGCTTGAGCAGATCGCGCGCGGAATCGGTGGGCGGCGGCTTTGGCTTAGCTGGCGCTTTTTCCGGTTCTTCGGCCTTTTTCTCGGGTGTGGCGGGAGCTAAAATGGAATTATGAATAAGAGGAAAATCGCTGCCATGTCTGTATACTTTGCTTAAAAACCCTTCGTTTTTACCGATAGTGAAAAAGGCTAGCGGTATACTAGGCACGCAGATTCCCTCAAACATTGGTTTTTTACGCAAAAACGTGTAGCGTGGTGTAAAAACGTTGATTTTTACGCATAATTTTAACGTTGAAAAACTACGGAAAAAGAGCTTCTTTTTGAATATACGAGCGTCTGGAATTAGAATTGGAATCGCGCATCAATTATGAAAATTAAGAGATTCATGAAGTGTGGCTAGTAAGAGACAAAATAAGAGACAAAATGGCGAACCCGTCTCACGTGTCGGCACCTTGCGGCCTTGGGGCGTCGGGGGCTTCTTCGCCTCGGCGGATCCGTCGTCCTCCCTTGTTGCGTCCTGGTTCTTCGCCTTCTTCTTCTTGCTTTGCTTCGACTTCGGAGTCGGGGGAGCCATCCGGGAGCGCGACCGTCTTGACCGAGTTGGCGAAATCACGATAGCACCGGCGGGTTTCAGCCGCTTATGAACCGGGAAAGCCATGCAAATTTGGGCTGTTTTCCGTTATTTAATTGTGAAATATGCAAATATGCATATTTATTTTGCAAATATGCAAAATATGCAAAATAAATACGCAAATTCGGCAACTTTATCTGGGATTGAAGTTATGAACATCGAAATCATCGCCTGTTTTGGTTTTGTCCCCCACCCGCGGTGACACTTGGTGTCACTAAAATCGGATTTTCTCGGTGGAACTGCGATGGGCGTCCGGTCACTACCCCGAAAAGTCACTACCCCGAAAGTCACTACCCCGAAAAGTCACTACCCCGAAAAGTCACTACCCCGAAAAGTCATTACCCCGAAAAGTCACTACCCCGAAAAGTCACTACCCCGAAATAATTTGCATGATTTTCATAGGAAAACCGCATGAAAACTGGATTTTTCCGGGAAAAACAATGCTATCATTTTTCGGGGTAGTGACTTTCGGGGTAGTGACTTTTCGGGGTAATGACTTTTCGGCGTAGTGACTTTTCGGGGTAGTGACTTTTTCGGGGTAGTGACTTTCGGGGTAGTGACTTTACCCCCTGCGATGAAATTTATTTCTGAAAACTGGGTTTGGTAGCGCGTCAACTAATTTATATCCTCTCAAAAAAATCAGCCGGAAACTCCTTATTTTACAAAAGTTACAACCAAAAAACCGGCTTGTCCATGAGAAGTCATACGAGCGCCCGTTAGGACTTTATTTTATACTAGCGCCGCCTTTATACTTTATACTACTTTCGACTGATCATAACAAAACCTTTCCTTTCCTTTAACCATCATTTCAGCCCGATGCCCCGCCGGAAATCCCGCAGCAATGGATGACAAGGGAAAAACCCTAGAATGCTCGCAGTGCCCAAAGGGATATTCGTGTGAAAAGGACCTTTGTTGTGCGTCGAAAGGTATCGTTTGAACCTTAGCGTACAATTTCTGGAACAGCACACTAATAAACACCTCCATTTCTCTGTGTGGAGTTTCAGATAAAATTATGGATTCTAGAAAAAGCCTGCGAGGTGGAGTACGACTCTGGGAAGTATATGACTGGCCGGGCTCACATTCCAAAGTGAGTTCTTTTAAAGGGCCGAGCGAGCACGGCATGGCTATTGATTCGCTGATCTCTCTTTCTTCTCTCTCTCTCTCTCTCTCTCTCTCTCTCTATCATTCTATCTATCGCTCGCTCCTACACTCGTATAACGCTCTCTTTAAACTTTATGTATCGCTCGCTCCATCTCATTCTCGATCGCTCGTGCTCTATCTCAATCCCTATCGATCGTGCTCTATCTCATTCTCGATCACTGGTGCTCTATCTCAATCTCGCTACGGCATCTCTCGCTCGCTATCTTTCGGTCTCTCCCCTCTCTCTCTCTCACTATCTCTCCCTCTCGCTCTCTCTCGCTCTCTCTCGCTCACTCTCTCGCTTTTTCTATCACCACTCCTCACTCAATCGACAGCCTAGCAATAATGCGACTTCCAGATACTTCCACAGCAAGCAGCTCAGCACGTGTATCCTGTTCACCTACTACGGATCGATGGGAAATGCCAACAACTTTGACACCTTCCACCAATGCGAGCAGTTCTGTGCTAAATAATACGAATGAGAACCTGGTGTAGAATTAGAGGTGCTTGAATAAATAGCTTACGGGTTTTTTTCACTTTATCGAAGCTGATTTGATGTCACTGGGCCTTTAAAGGACATTTTTGCAGTGTTAGTAGGATTTAGAAAAAATTTTTAGTTCATTTTTGGCAGAACTCGATCACTTTGGGGTCGAAAAACCTAGATTTTTCTTGTTTTTTTTTGTAATTAAATTGTGTAATGTTTTTTGAGACTTTTAAGCGTATTAAGAACCCTTAGAAACGATGTTTCTATAAATCAGAAAATCTGGATCATAAAGATAATGCCCTCCCCCCCGATAATGCACAAGAACCGAAAACCCCCTTAAAAACGTGTTCTTTTTCTCACCACCAACCTCATAATCCCCCGAAGGCGCTAGACTTTCTGCTCCCGTGTGCACGCCCGTACAAGCGTAGCGTCGTGTAGTGGGTTTTGCACGCGCCCTGCTCTTCCTCTGCAACTTTTTGACCCCCGTGCAGACCATGTTTGCACTCAATGCCCCCTCCCCTGCAAAAAAGAGGAACACTTGAGTGGGGGAGCCGCCCGAATTTGGAAACTAGCGTAGCCTTTCTGTGTCCTGGCCGCGGCCCTCTCTCTCTCTCTCTCTCTCGCCTCTCTCGCCTCTCTCTTTCTCTCTCCCCAAGCTCCTCCCCCTGACCGTCGCAAAGCACAATGTTGAACGAAAAACCACTTGGACCCGTTGACCTCGCGTTGAGGGCTGGTTCTTTGATCCCCTCGAAAGCCTGGTTCCGCCTTTTTCAGCTGCTCCTCTAGAAAAACGCGTTGTCGGCATTTTTTTGCATTTTTTGTCTAGGTCGAGCTTAATCGATTCTGTCGGGATTTTGTCTGTCAGGATTATGGCTGTCGGCATTTCTGCCTGTCGTGGATTTTGTATTGTCGTTATTTTGACTGTTTGAATTTGATCTGCCAGGATCTTGGCTTTTCGGGATTACAGCTTTTGAGTATTTCCCTGTCGACATTCTTGTCGGGATTATTACTATCGGTATCATGGCTGTCGGGATTGTGGCTGTCGGTATTCTGGTTGTCAGGCTTTTCGGTTTCGAGATTTTCGCATGTCGTTATTTTGGCGTTTTCTTATTTTACGCTTTAACGATTACGACAGGTAATTCCCACCCCCACGCGATTTTTACTTCCCAAAAAACCTCGATATGCTAAAACATTGCAAATTCGAAGCCCAAAAATTGTCCCGCCGAAAGCTGAGTCTCCAATTTCCATCCGCCTCCACATTTCTGGGATCAATTTTCCATCGAATGACGCGGGTTTTGCTTTTTCGCATACAGTTTGGATTGCACTTTTTATTCCATTTTATTGCATCCTTTATGGTAAACAGGATCTACTGTCATATTTTCTGGGCTGATATATATTTCACCCGCTATAATCCGGTAGAGTGTACCCTTCTAACATCGCCCTTTTTTGTTTTTTGCCGATCACAACCAAATTGTATGCCCTGGGTAGTTTGTGCGGCGGCCATCTATTCATTTCCCGGGTATCGAGTGTCCGCTTCTTTTTCTTGAAAATTAGGAAATAGTAAAATACAATTTTGGTGTTGAAAAGCAATATTTTTTAGATATATTTCAATTGAAACCTTGAAATCCGAGAAAAGTTTAATAAAATCGCGATTTTTAGTATTTTTTCACCCTTTTTTGAATTAGTTAAGGCGTTCGGGAAAGGCTCCACTCGACTATTAATTCTGACTAGGTCTTGACAATGGCAAGAATCGTCCAAAATTGCATGCAAATTTTAATATCTGTATTTAGTTTTCAGTTTATGTTTTTTCCTTTTCGCAAGTTTTATTTAAAATTGTATTTAAGACTTATTAAAAACGAAGATCATGGCAATTAATGCATTACGGCGTCAAAATATTCGTTCGATTGTTTTTCACGGCCTCTACCATCAATTTAGTAACCGTTGTAACGACCTAAATTATGATAAGTAATACATTACGACACCAAATGCTACCATCAATTGCTTTTCAAGACTTTACGCTTCATTAATACTCGTTATAAAGACGCAGATTATCATAATTAATACATTACGACACGAAAATCGTGATTCTGGGCTTTTTTATCAAGTTTTTGGTATTAGCTACGTAGAAAACATACTGTATAAACCTAAAACGTTTTTATTATCCTCCATGAGTCTTTTGGTGCTTAAATGGTGTTTTTCACATTCCTCAGGGTGATTCCCTTACGCCGCTTAATAACAAAGGGCACCTACAAACGCTGTGTGGGACCCAAGGTCAGAAAGGTGGCCAAAATTCGAGTCGTTGTGTTGCACTTCGCCCGCGTGTCTTGGACAAATATTTCATTTTTTGAGGCGGGAAAGGAGGGGGAGAAGCTGAAGGAAGGAGCGGGCCGTTCTCTCTCTCTCTCTCTCTCTCTCTCTCTCTCTCAGACGACGAGCGGTGG